>CAUYRT010023039.1:0-15832 GCA_963574885.1 Lepilemur ruficaudatus
AACAACCCCTTGTCTACCTATATTCCTCACCCCCTCCTCAAAGATGTGTATAAATACATCTGAACTTCTTTGTGATATCGATAATCACTCTGTGATTTCTCCCAGTACACATAGTAAATAAACCTTTCTCTTATTAGTCTGATTTAATCATTGGGCTTCGGGCAGATAGGAGGGGGTAGGAGGGAATGGGTATATACATACATAATGAGTGCGATGCGCACCATCTGGGGGATGGACATGCTTGAGCTTTGACTCTGGGTGGGGGGGAAGGGGAAGCAAGGCTTCACATGTAACCTAAACATTTGTACCCCCATAATATGCTGAAATAAAAAAAGTGAAATACACAGTGATTTTGAAGATTTAGTATGAAAAAAGAATGTTAAATATCTCAACAATAAGTTTTACATTGATTACATGTTGAAATAATATTTTGGATATGCTAGGTCAAATAAAAGATATTATTTTTAAAAAGTCTGTGAATTGGGTAGTAACTATGGAGTACAGCCTCTGAAATGTGGATGATGGTAGACTCTGAATGGGTCTCAGGCAGAAAAACATTCCTGATTCCTCCTAGACCTTGAGAGGTGTCTTCATAGTCATTAATCTATTGATTCAGTGAATGATTCTTAAATATTCTATAAGTGTCTGCTTTTTGCTAGGATTTGTATTGGATGCTGAAAATACAACAATGAATGAGATGGCTTCAGTCTCTGTCCTTAAGGAACTGTGTGTGGCGTTTGCAGCATCCACAAATAGTGCACTGCAGCATCACAGAAGCTATAAAAGAGGACACTGGGTGCATAAAAGTAGAATATGGTATATTATAACTGGTATATTATAACTCAGGGGAAGCATTGCCTTGAGAAAGGAAGATTTTTTGGGCACAGATAAGTAATACAAGGGCATTCTAAGCTGGAAAAGATTATAAAGTATTGTAAAGAAAGACATAATGGCCTGGAACAGCTTAGTGTACTTGGGAAACAAATATTAACTCAGTTTGGCTGGATTATATGGTGTGAAAGAGGAGTATGAAGCATGGTGAGAAATGAGGCAGGATATGCAGAATAAGAGTGAGGAATTTATCCGTTAGGTCGGGGAACCATTGAGAGACTTTAGGAACAGAAACAATATGGCATTATTAAAAATGTAGCAAGATCCTTCCTATTTTATTTTTGTCCTGAGAAATTTCAGAGCTTTAGAATTTTACTCTTTCATTGGATTTATTAAAATTAAAAAAGAAGTAGAAGAAGAAAGAAAAAAAAAAACCATTGTCTTGCTGAATCATGAATCTGGGGGCCAGAAGCAAAAGAAAACTCTGACAGGGATGAGGTTTGCAAACAAGTTCCTTTTGTGAGAACTAATATTTTAAAATCTGGTGTTTGTGCTATTTTTCTTATTATATATACCTGTTGTGTTGCCAAGGAAAAGTTTAGCAACATGATGCCAAACTTTCAATTCAGATATTTGCTCTTCATTCCCTTTGCAGTGGCAATTAGTAGCAAAGAACAGAGCCTTTGTATATATAATTCTAGTCAGGAAGGCATTTAATTTAGTTTAAGCAAACATTTATGGATAGATAGATATATATGCACAAAAACTATGTAATGACACTGTTAGGTGAAAGTGATACAGGGATGAATAAAACCAGTTACCGAATAGTGAGTGAGATGAGTCATAATTTTACAAAGAAATAAGCAGCAGTAGCTGTGGGAGCACAGAGAAGGGGCCCCTGGAGGTTAGGGTGGTACTCAGAATAGATGATTTCTGAACTAAGGCTTTAAGGATGATTAGGAATGGAGCAAGCCAATGAAGAACAGGAGGAGGACGAGGGAAAAGTCAGAGAATGGATGAGAGTTTCTAGACGGAAAGAACTAAATGAATGAAGACACAGAAGTAAGGGACACTCTGTTGTTTGTGTAGATGTACAAGTAATGTAATATAACTCTATTGTTTTCCCTTTCGATTTGTTAAACTCTTATATTTGTGGCACTGGTTACTAGGGGACAAAGTACTAAGAATTGAATTAAATTTTTTTGTTTCCTAGAGATACTGCTTTAATGAAAAGAGCACTGCCCTTGGAATAAGACATTTATTTATTTATTCATTCATTTATTCTCCAAACAATTGCTGATGGCTGTTGCATGCTAGAAACTGTGTTCATGCTGAGGAGGATATCCTCTTTTATCTAATTGTATGAATTTGAGCAAAGCTTCTGATATTTCTAAACCTTTTCCACATCTGGAAAATGGGACATTAATACTATGTTCATAAGATTCTTTTAAGGATCAAATTAGATTGTATGTAAATGTTTTTTTCAAATTCTAAAGTGCTATCCTTTCATTTTCTTTATTTCAGCATATTATGGGGGTACAAATGTTTAAGTTACATATATTGCCTTTGCCCCACCCGAGTCAGAGCGTCAAGCATGTCCATCCCCCAGACAGTGTGCACTGTACCCATTAGGTGTCAATATATCCATCCCCTCCTCCCCTCTACCTGCCTGACACCCGATGAATGTTACATAATACTATATGTGCACATAAGTGTGTTAATAATATTGCTTGTGAGAAGGTTACCTTAATGGACTGAAATGAAATTTGTTAGTGAGTGAAAAAAGTCACAGGGTCAAAGAGGAATATTAGTCATTCTCTAGGCGTACCTGATGCTTTGAATCTAGCAAATTAAAACAAAACAAAAAAAATGTCCTGAGTGGTATCTTGGGTTCTCTAACAACCCTCTCTCTTGGAACTCAGTTTGTTTTTTCAAATATAAAATGAGAATAGTGTTAATGATGCAATCTCACAGGGTTTTTATGGGGATTATGTATAGGAAATAAGTAATTTACACCAGTGTTTGGCACTCAATATGCTTTCAATAAATATTTGTGTCTTCTGAATCTGAGCAAAAATAAGTGATTTGCTTTACATTGTGAGCAAGCAAAGATATCCATTTAGAGTTTGTAATTACCAGATTGGTAAAGGTAGGAAATTGTCATATATGGTCCTAATACACAGATAAATTATTTAGGGGGAAAAAAGAATAGAATTATTCTTATGGCATCTGATTCTAAAAGGTAAGATTTAGGTTTTTCTATTATGATTGCCAAAATTCTTCCAACCTTGGCCCTACTTGGTCCCAAAGCCACTACTACCACATGTTTGGGTTTTTGTTATAGCAGCACCCCATTATTGTTTCCAAAATCTATAGTAGTTATCTAATTGCTATATAACAAATTACCACAAACTTAGTGGCTTAAAATAATATATGTATTATCTCATAGTTTCTGTGGATCAATAGTTCAGACATGGCTTAACTTCATGGGATCTCACAAGGCTATAATGAAAATGTTGGTCAGGTTGCTTTCTTATCAGAAAGTTTGGGGAAGAATCCTCTTAAGTTTATTCAGGTTGTTGCAGAATTCAATAATAGGGACTGAGGGCACTGGCTTCTTGCTGACTGTTGGCTGGAGGCTACCCTCTTCTCTTAAAGGCTGCCATCAGTTTATAGAGACTGTCTGCAGTTCCTTGCCAATGAACTTCCTCAACATGGCTGTTTACTTCATCAAGACAGCAAGTAGAGTCTCTAGAGTGGGTCTCCTAGCATGGCCGAGTCTTATATGACATAACATAATCATGTGGGTAGCATCCTATCACCTTTGTCATATTTTATTGTAGAAACAAGTCAGAGGTCCTACCAACACTTAAGGGGAGGGATTATATAAGGGCATGAATGCCAGGAGGCAGAAATGATCGAGGGCTACCCTGTAGTTTGTTTGCCACAGATGGTCCACGTAAATACGAAAATGATTAATGTTGACTCTAATAGGTAAAATGTGTAGCACTGTATATTGCTTGACAAATAGTAGCTGTTTTATTCATGCTATTTGAATTTAATGTACACTTTAAGAGTTGTTTAGGCAAATTGGAAATTATCCAGAGGATGGTAACTAGGATGGAGAAGGAAAGCAAGTATATTTGCTTAAATATTTAATGAAATTGTTCTGCAGTTTACTGGCTATGTGATCTCAGGCATGTTTCTTAACTTTTTGAAGACCTGTTCTCATCTGTGGAATAGGAATAACAATAGTAACTACCTCCTAGAGTTATAAAGAAGAAGGAATGCGATAAAGCATATAAAGTACTTAAGCACTTAAGTGCAGTGCCTGATAAAGGCAGATATACCGTGAAGCTAATGAAACTTAAATTTCTTGGTTACTCACCTGCATAGACTCTTCCAAGGCCCTGAATCTAATTTCATATTATATAATTTTGCATTCTCTTTCTTAAAGAGGGCATCCATTAACCTTCACAGTGCACAAATCTTGGATCTGCCTGTGCTAAATTTTAGGGGAAAAACAAAAAGGAATTGGGTATGTTGTCCCTAAAGAAAAAAATATGATCATTGTCAAGAGCATTATTGGATAGACTAGAGGTCACTGTGAAACAGGTCATTGCTTTTCAAGATGACATATAGTACCTGATAGGGTCAAGAGTATTTAATACAAGGGAAACTTGCCCCTAAGAAAGGATACTGTAAAAAAAACAAACAAAAACTGCATTATACTAGCAGTTCTGGCAACAATGGGAGGTATACCAGATAAATTGAATGATTTGGAACACTCTTGTATCTTTTATTAAAACACTTATGCCAAGGACCACCAAATTCATTTTAGACACATTGTTCTTATCCAGTCTTCCTCTTCTGACAAAGAGGACTGGGAAACGGGTTCCCTAGTTTGTGGTCTCATGAAGCCTTAGGTAAAGTGTTGCCATTAGAAGATAGAAGCTAAGGTCAATAAGATTTGGGAATTCAAACATGAGACTTCTGTCCAAAGACTTTCCACAAAGCAGAAATAATATTAGTAATATGGAGATAAAATAAGGAGCAGAAAAAATAAGTTAAGGCTGCAAGAACACTGAGAACAAGGAGTAAATTGGGTGAGCAAGTAAAGGCAGATTTGGAGGAACCTAGAGGGAGTGCTTATCTCTGGGGGTGGTTTTGCATGCGGCCCAGGCCTGGCTTAAGGTTATGCCAGGTCTATGTAAGAGAAATGGAGTGGGGCATATTCATCCACTCTATGGTTAGAATTTGGAGTTACTTTTTCTGTTCTAGAGGTAATTGGTGGGTGCTGGCAGAGGGCATTTACTGGATGGGATTCTAATGTCCTAGACTCCCTAGAAAGGAAAAACTTACTGTTTTTCTGTATTCTCAAAACTGACATCAAATGTGTTGTATTTTTCACACCAAAGAGCAATTCTTTATTTCTCTGGACACCAACTGTGTGTCCTACAATACGATTATGACACTAACTCCAGGTTTTTAGTGTCAGGCTTTACAGAAAGGCTCATTCTTACAAGGTGCCCCCCATTTCAGGTGCCAATGACAAGTAGTACATCCTCACATTACCCACACTTTTGTCTGAATTGGCTACAAATCAGAGGTTCCTATGACACCCCTCCTCAGGTTTGATAATTTGCCATGATCACTCCTAGAACTCTGGGAAAAATTTGTTTTTACTGGTTTATTATAAAGGATATGATAGAGGATACAGATGAACAACCAGATGAAGAGGTACATAGAGCTAGGTTTAGTAGGGTCCTGAGCACAGAAGCTCTGTCCCCATAGAATTGGAGGTGTGCTACCCTTTCAGCACATGGATATGATCACCAACCAAGAAGCTCTTTGAACGCTGTACTTTAGGGATCTTTACGGAGGCTTCATCATATAAGCATGATTATTAACTCTATCTCTAGCCCCTTCCCCTCCTCAGAGCATGAGGAGTGAGGATGAACGTTCCAGGCTTCTAATCATGGTCTTTCTGGTGACCAGCTTGGTGTTTCTGGTGACCAGCCTTTAGCTGGTCTGAAGCTATCCAGGAGCCCATCAAGAGTTACTTCATTAGAACAAAAGATATTCCTCTCACCTAGGAAATTCTAAGTGATTTAGGAGCTCTGGGTCAGGAATAGGGGTCAAAGACCAAATATTACATCAAAAGATGCTTCTAACATCCATATCACTTAGGAAATTATAAGAGTTTTAAAAGCTCCATGCCAGGAACTTGGGAGGAAGACCAGATATATATTTCTTATTGTATCATACTATCACACCCTCTAAGGCAGAAACAAACCACTTTTTCTAAAAACAATGGATATTTCCATGCATGCAAGAGCTTAGATTTGGTTTTGGAAAATGTCATTGAAATGTTATTGTTATTCATAACACTTGGGTTCTGGGGTGTCTTAAAAAGACACCACTAAATGAATCTTAATCTATTTGCAAATGGAAAGTGAGAATTTGTCCAGTATGCAAAAGGATAGTTGGTTTCAATCATTTTGACTCCAAGGTAGAGGCTAGAATTGTAAAAATGTTTATGTGCACTGGTAAAAAATGTATGTGCATTTATAGGGCTCTTCCTGAGAACCTCAAACTCTGCCCTGACATTGCCTTGTCCTGCAGAGAAATCTCTCTTAGGCGTGGAAATAATCTTATGCATAAAAACCTCCCTGTATACCACTGTTGGAGCACTGCAGTGAATTAGAAATACCAAGGACTTTGTTGTTGACCTCCTGGGTTTAAATGCTATTCTATGTGCCATAGCTCTGAGACATTAGACATGTCACTTAACCTATCTGAACCTATGTTTCCTCAGAAAGAATATTTACAAAATGAGACAAAGCACATAAAGTGCCTACCTGAGTGAATGTCATAGAAAAGTTTCTTTCACTTCTCCTGGGTGACTTTAGGAAACCCACCTTTCCTCTTACCCTTTCTCATAGCCTTGGACACCACACCCTTCTTCACTTTCTGGTTTTCCATTTTCTCATCCATGAATGTAATAAAAACTCCAGTGCTCTGGAGATTAAATGAGTTAAAGTGAGCGAAAGTGCTGTGTAAACCGCAAAGTGCTAATGACGAACTGGAGTTATTATGGTTAGCAGCCAAGATTCCAAATAGAGGAGTCTCATTTACTTTCTAGAGAATCATTGGTAAGTTCATAAATAAATCCTCAGAACTGAATCAGTAATGTGTTATTCATGTCTTTGTGTTAGCCAAGTGATATTGTAATTGCAATTTTACAACCAAAGACAGATTGAAAAGAAGTCTAATGGTACAGGAGTGAAAGGAAATATTGACTAGAATTGTTCAAGTTCACCTGTCACTTTATTTTCCTATTTTCCTTGTAGGAGACTAGTATTATAGTTAGGAATAGCAAAACCCATGCTTCATTAAAAAACTTTATGGTAATACCATTTTTGCTTTGAGCAAGATGAGAAAGCTTGAGTAAGAAGTCAATATAAGAACTAAAGTATATAAGAACTTAGTATTTAAGCAAACTGCAGAACTACTTTTTCTCCCTTATTCCTCTTGTCACTGATATTGGGTGGTAGTCTGTATTCTCAGTTTGGTTCTTTACTGAGGTTCAATGAATGTGTTTGTGTAGGTATAGTTAGAAATTTTGAACATGTGACCCCTGGTGTCCAAATGCTAGAAACAGAACAAAATATGTTGTATGAATGAAAAAATTGAAGAACCAAAGGTGAGGTTTTGGGGATGATGTCCTTGATTCTTCCCTATATCTCACTGCCTACATTCAGTCAGGGAGTACAGATTTTTCTTCCTATTTCTCAAATCTGTCCCCTTTTCTCTATACTGCCTCTAAAGCATCTACATTTGGATGCTAATCTGCACTTAAATTTAACATGATTCAAAAAGAACTTTTGATTTCTCTCCAAGTCTTCCCTGCCCTAAGCTTTCTTCATCTCAGTAAATGGCACAATCTGGGATCAGCCCTTCTTTCTCCCTTGTTCTCACACTACTCTTTTAGTCCATCAGAAGTTTGATTAGAATATATTTTGACGAGACCATTTTTCCTCACTTCCATTGCTTCACTCATGGTTTAAGCCATTGTTATCTCTAACCTCTGCTGCTTCATGAACTAACTGGTTTCCCTGCTTCTACTTTTGCCCAATTCCAGGTTATTGTTTATACAAAATTCATAGTGATCTTCAAAAAATTATATCATTGTGCTCCCAGCCTAACATGCTTCAGTGGATTCCCAGTACAACCAAAGTTCAGTCTAGACCCCTGTACTACATTCTGTAAGGCTTTACCTGATATGGCCTTGCCTACCCTTTCAACCTCATTTCCCTCATTAAACTTCTCATATATTCTGCTTTAGCCACACTGGTCTTCTGTTTGTCTCTCAACATGCCACTCTTATTTCTGTCTCAGAGTCTTGCTTATCCTTCTGCTTGAAATGCTTTCCCCCAAGACCTTCATGTGGCTACCTCTTTAGCATTTAGCTGTCCACTTACGTGTCATCTCCTCCCAAAAGACTTCTCTGGTCTCACTTCTCTGGTGAGACCTAAAAATATTTCTTTCAGCTTACTCTTCCAGTTCATTTTTTATTTAGCTCTTATTAGCATCTGAGATAATTTATTAACTTTTTTGTCTATTAGTTCCCACTAGAAAGTAAGTTGTTTGTGGGTAGAGATGCAGTCATGTTCCCGTCTGCATCTCTACCATCTAGAAAAATGAATGTCATATATAGGTGCTCAAGAGATATTTATTTATTTACTAGATAATTGACTGCTAGATTTCAGTCTCATCTTCTCTTCTTGAATTATTATAGTAGCCTTCTCCTGGCCTGCTACCTTTAATGTTAAGTGAATAAATTTTTTAAAAAACTATCACCCTTCAGAGAATACAAGTTCATCTTATGTTATAGAAGATCCTTTATTATCTTGCTTTCATCTATTGTCTAGCCACATTTCTCAATTATCCAAAAATTACTGTGTTATCATTCAGTTGCTTAAATTTACCAAAGCATACTATGCTGTTTACAATTCTATGCACTGCTCCAATTATTCCTACTCCCTGATATGCTCTGTCTCATTCCTACTCTTTTCCTATATAATTATTATTCATTCTTCAGACATCACTTAGAAAAATAGAATAACTTAAGGAAAGAAAAACATAAGACGGCTGAGGCCTTACATCCTGTAGGAAGGCTTTTCCAAATCTCACAGCCTGGGTTTCCCTGGGTTTTTCCTGTAGATTCTATGCTTGCTTATGTCTTTTTATTTACTATGTTGTGTTGTGATTATCTTCACCCATGTCCACCTCCTCTGCTGGTGTGTGAGATCCTTGCTGGCAAGGGCTAGGCTTTTTCATCTCTGTAGCCCTGGAGGTGTGGGACCTGGGAACTTATTGATTTGAACTGTTGCATGTGATTCCAGTTAGAGACAAATTCATTACTGAGAAAATTCCATTTTGAATTCTATTATAATTAGTTATGCAGACTGGAACATTTAAAAGATAAATGTCAACACAATGAATATGGCAAAAGTTTACAGATTTGAAGTGTTGTTGAGTTTGAACTAAAAGCTATAAACTAGGTATGGATTTTATTTTGTGTTGCTTGTAGTTTTTTCTTTTCTGTATACAGTCAGTATTTAGCTTTATATTCAAAATATGTGAGAAGAAAATTAAAATTTTAACTATAAATATCATTGTAAGGTGATTATAAATGAGCAAATCTTGGCTCCAAAATAATTATTCACACAATTTTTTTTAAATTCCAAATTGACAGTGAAAAGTCTTTCACTTTAATAGTGCAGACTATAGTATTCTTTCTGAGATAGGTAGGGATAAGTTGACAGCAATAATTTTTTAGTATAAAACAGTATCTCCAGGGTCTTTTTTGCTGAAATAAATTAGCTGGTTGTATCTGTCAGGGTGGCAGTCTGCCCTCAGTACTTGGTATGCTCTTGGCTGAAGAATGACCAGACACACCAAAGTATCAAGTCCTGGTCCTCAGACTCCTTGCTTGAAGCAGTTTCACAGGAGCAGCTCTTTATTGTAGAACAAAACAGGTCTGTCTGTGAGAATGGAGAGAAGCAGACTGACTGACTGACTGACTGACTGACTGACTGATTCACTCACTCTGAATTCTCAGATTTTTGCCTTTTATTGGCCCAGTCTGAGGGAGGGCTCTCAGGAGGTGTGGGATATTACCAAATGATCAACAGGTGTGCTCAAAATTCCATCTGCATATACAGAGCTCCCTCTGGGAAAGCCCACATGGGGGCAGGGATGGACCACAATGTATTAGATTTAAGCTAATGACATAATAATTACCCTCAGGTTACTCTAGCTCACTTTCCAAATCCTATCATGCCAAGGCAGGGGAATTCCCAGATGGATAAAGTATTCCCTCCTTCCCCAGGTGTAGCATTTGCTCTGGATAGGATTAAGAGTGGAGCAACACCAAAACGGAGTGCCTGCCCTTATCCTTCTTCCGAGGTGGAGCAATTGCTGGAGACAGCACCAAAGTGGGGCACCCTTGTTCCTAGTAGAGCCAGAAATCCTAACTATCTACCTAATACATCTACTTCAACTGTTAGTGAGGTGCTGGAGGGTGGGGAGAGGGCATGTTAGACCATTAGGGAAATTTTAGTGGGGGATATAGTACTAAGAGAAAAATCAACAAAAGCTGTTTTAGACCACCCTGGAAACTTGAGCTATCATTATGAATGAACAATTAGCTTTTATACAGAGAGGTTTTTTTTCCTCCCAAATATGTGAACTTTTGCTACTTTCTTGGTTTTGTTGTATGAAATGCAAGTGAACAGTGTTTTCCCTGTCTACTTTGGTAATCCTAGGTCCCTGTGTCCTTAGAATGCTTCATGGGGACATGGGGTGTGATGATGAAGATCTCATTATAGGAGATGATAATACTAAAGAATAGAGATATTTAGTAATTTGCCCAAGCTCACACAGTTGGTAAGAGGTTGAGACGTTCTGTGATTAAATACAGTGAAACTTGCATATGAGCCCTACAGGTAAGGCTCATGCCTGCCTGACTGTATGGTCTAATTAAAGTGGGAAATATAGGAGATCAATTCATTAGTTCTTTCCATAAATATTTACTGAACAAACATTAGATATTCTTTGAGTACTTACTAAGTATTTTTCCTTTTCTCTGTGTTCTCATAGCCCTTCATATGTTGATACATACTGTTTTATATTAACTACAAAAAAGTTAAGGGGAGAAGGATTGAGCTTATATTTATCTTTATATTCCAATGCCTGCAAATATTAGGTGTTTAATAAATGATTGTCTAATTATTTTATAAGAAAACAATGAAAACTTGGTGATATGATCCTAAGAATAACCATATTAGACTAAGTTTATAAACAGGGTGTCTAAAATGTAATATATCTTTGGTTTGTGTTCAAAGTTGTTTATTTGCTCTAAGCCCTTTTTGTTTTTGAGGTTTCAAATAGTATTTTCTTTTATGTGACAATAGACATACTTGTATAACTTTAAAACAACAGCAACAAAAATCATTTAAGGAATATTTATTATGTGCCAACAACTGTGCTAACATTTTACATGTGTTTCATTTAATCTTTACAACACTTCATGTTAGGCACTCATATGCATAGATGTGTGTATGTTTGAGTCACGGAGATCAGAGTTCAAAACTCAGCTCAATCATTCACTAATTGAACTTGGACTAATCTCACTGTATTAATTATCTATTTCTATGTAGCAATTTTACCCCAAAGTTAATGGCTTAAATAACATGCATTTTTTATCTCACTGTTTCTGTGGGTCAACAATCCAAACACAGCCTAGCTGAGTCCTCTGCTTCAGGATCTCTCATGTGGCTGCAATCAAATATTGGCTGGGCTGGGGTCTCATCTGAAAGCTTGATTGGGGAAGATTCTCTTCCAAAGTTACATGGTTTTTGGCAGGATTCTTTTCTTGCAGCCTATTTGACTGAGGGCCTCACTTTTTTAGTGACTATTTACTAGAGACTGCCCTCAGTTTCTTGCTATATGGGCCTCCCCAACATGGCTACTTGCTTCATCAAAGCATGAACATTGAAAAGGCAATACAGAGAGTCTTCTATTAAGATGGAACTTACAATCCTATGTAACCTAATAATGTAAGTCACATCCCATCACTTTTGCTATACTGTATTGGTTAGAAAAAAGTCACAGGTTCCATTCATACATATGGGGGAGGGATTAAAAAGGAATATGAATATCAAGAGGTGGGATTAATTTAAGACTCTTTTACAGTCAGTTGGCCATACTCACTAAGACTTGGTTTACATTTAATAAAAGAAAAATGGTGCCACATACCTGTTATGGGCTAAATTTTGTCTCCCCCAAATTCATATGTTGAAATTTTAATTTCCAGTTCTTCTGGATGTGACTATATTTAGAGGTAGGACGTTTAAAGAGGTAATTATGTTAAAATGGTGTTGTTAGGGTGGGCCCTAATCCAGTAAGTCTGACATCTTTATAAGAAGAGGCAATTAGGGCGTAGGATACACAAAGGGACAACCCTGTGAGGACACAGTGAGAAGATGGCCTTATGCAAGCAAAGGAGAGAGGCTTCAGAAGAAATCAAACCTGCTGTCACTTTGATCTCAGACTTTTAGCTTTCAGATTTGTTAGAAAATAACTTTCTGTTGTTTAAGCCACTGAGTCTATAGTATTTTGCTGTGGCAGTCCTGGCAAACTGATGTATAACTTCATGGCTTCATTTTCTGGTGACTAAGTGTTATAACACAAAGTGTTTTGCTAAGTGTCTGGTTTATAATCTATGTTAAACAAATGTTATCTTTTAATATTGTTTATTAGTGTTATCATTAAGGAAAAACCTCTAGGGCATGGAGATGTTAAATAACTAGATTTTAGAGCTCATCTAGTTCATTTTTCTGTTTGATCAGGACCGTGATGCACCTTTCTCCACTGCTCAGCTTAATTGAACAAATATGTATTGAACCTTTTGTTTTTTTTGAAAGGCTTAAAAAGTTTATTTGAGAGTATACAAGGCTTTAGCTATGAAGAAGAAAATTATAGGTTAGAGCTGACAAATATTGTTTTATAGATTCAGCTTTATATCAAGTATATTTTGCCTGTTTAAAAAAATTTTATTTCAGGAAAATATGAGAGTACAAACATTTTGGTCACATTTGTATCTTTGCCTTTCCCTATTAAGGGTTAGTGGTATGTGCCTGCCCTCCACAATGCTCACCGCATCCCTCAGATGTGGACCTACCCCTACAACCCCCAGATCCCTGGTAAACACCACCACCATGTGAGCTCCATAGTGTTAGTCAGTACCAATTTGTGGCAAGTACATGCGGAGCCCATTCTTGCGATCTTGTGACACCTCACTTTGGATAATGGGTCTAAGCTCAATCCAGGATAATATAAGCAGTGCTAGCGCACTGTATTTCTTAAAATTGAGTAATATTCCATTGTAAGCATATACCAAATTTTAATAATCCACTGATGAATTGACAGGCACTTGGGTTGTTTCCACATCTTTGCAATAGTGAATTGAGCCTTTTTAATAAAGCAGATATTGAGCTAGGGACTGGAGATAATGGAGATGAATAAAATATGGTCATTGCATCTGGTGAGGAGTTAAGTGACTGGGAGAGGAATTAACATAACTAGATATTTCAGTTATAGCATAGTAGTAAAGAGAAGAGCAGGCACTAGAATTCAGGTTCCCTGCCAATTAGTCCGTCACTCTGTCCACCAAGCTAATGCACTTCTCAGCATCCAAAAAAGTGGCAAGGGAGATAGTATTCATTGTAGAATGCTTACTGAGTAGAAAATAGATCAGAGCAGACTTGGGGAATGAGACACAGAATTATGGATATGAGGTCTAAATTACAGAGATAGTGCTGGCTAAGGAATAAGACATGTGAAGCTGTGTGGTTGGGATTTTGTTACAAAATGAGCTTTGGCAGTTAATCATTTTTTTCTCCTTGTTATTGTCAGCTAGTGACACTTGGTAGGAGGTCTTAGTCATATGCAAATTAGGTGGTTGCCTAGAACCTAGGAAGCCAAAGACTCAATTAAACCATTCAGGGTTGGAAAATCCTAGCCCCTGGAGTTGTTGAGCCAGGTTTCTTAAGAAATAACAGTAGCTCTAGATTATTGAGAGTTCCTCACAATCTAAGTACAGTGTCAGGTACTTTACATACATTGTCACATATAATTTTCACATAAACTCTATAATATAAAAGCTTTAATCCCATTTTACTGAAAAGACAGCTACATTTTAGTATATCTTTGATTTGTCTTTTGTTTTATATGATACAAAAACTAAATTTTAGACAGGTGGCATAATTTTGTTTTTTGTGGTTTCTCCAAGCCTATTTTTTCTGTATTTTGGTATAGTAGACTTATTACAATAACATGAACTTGGACCTTCTTCAGTAGCATTACGTTAATGAGAAAAATGAAGCCAATTTCTTCATTATGATAAGGACTCATTTATGAAGATTGGCACTTGGGTTGATTCCACATCTTTGCAATTGTGAATTGTGGTGCAATAAACATTCGAGCGCAGGTGTCTTTTTTATCGAAGGACTTCTTTTTCTTTGGGTAGATACCCAGTAGTGGGATTGCTCAATTGAATGGTGGGTCTACTTTCAGTTCTTTGAGAAATCTCCATACTATTTTCCATAGAAGTTGTACTAATTTGCAGTCCCACGAACAGTGTGTAAGCATTCCTTTTCTCTGCATCCATGCTAGTATCTATTGTTTTTGGACTTTTTAATAAAAGCCTCTAATAGGGGTAAGGTGACACCTCATTGTGATTTTAATTTGCATTTCCCTGATGATTAGTGATGTTGCGCATTTTTTCTTATGTTTCTTGTCCATTTGTGTATATTCTTTTGAAAACTTCTGTTCATGCCTTTTGCCCACTTTTTGGTGGGGTTTTTGTATTATTTTTGTCTTTTTTTTAATATTACAGATTTTTTTTATTTCAGCATATTATTGGGGTACAAATGTTTAGGTTATGTGCATTGCCATCCTCCCCCTTCACCCCTGGGAGTTAGAGCTTCAAGCATACCATCCCCCAGATGGTGTGCATCACACTGATTATGTATGTATATACCCATCCCCTCCTCCACCCTCCCATCTGCCCAACACCTGATAAATGTTATTCCTATATGTGCACTTAGCTGTTGATCAGTGAAACCAATTTGCTGGTGAGTACATGTGGTGCTTATTTTTCCATTCTTGGGATACTTCACTTACTAGAATGGGTTCCAGCTCTATCCAGGAAAATACAAGAGGTGCTATATCACCATTGTTTCTTATAGCTGAATAGTACTCCATGGTATACATATACCACATTTTATTAATCCACTCATGTATTGATGGGCACTTGAGTTGTTTTCACATCTTTGCAATTGTGAATTGTGCTGCTGTAAGCACTCGAGTGCAGGTGTCTTTTTTATAGAGTGTCTTTTGTTCTTTTCAGTAGATGCCCAGTAATGAGACTGCTGGATCAAATGGTAGATCTAGTTGTATCTCTTTAAAGTATCTCCATATAGCTTTCCACAGAGGTTGCACTAGTTTGCAGTCCTACCAGCAATGGAAGAGTATTCCTATCTCTGTGCATCCACGCCAACATTTATTATTTTGGGACTTTTTAATAAAGGCCATTCTCACTGGAGATAAGTGATATCTCATTGTGATTTTGATTTGCATTCCCTGATGATTAGCGATGTTGAGCATTTTTTCATATGTTTGTTGGTCATTATTCTGTCTTCTTTTGAAGAGTTTCTGTTCATGTCCTTTGACCACTTTTTGATAGGGTTGCTTGATTTTTTTCTTGCTAATTTTCCTGAGTTCTAAATAGATTCTAGTTATCAGCCCTTTATCAGATATGTAGCAATGGAAAATTTTCTCCCATTCTGTAGGTTATCTGTTTGCTCTCATGACAATTTCTTTGGCTGTGCAGAAGCTTTTTAATTTGATCAGGTCCCATTTACTTATTTTT
>CAUYRT010023043.1:0-37925 GCA_963574885.1 Lepilemur ruficaudatus
GGAAGGAAGGAAGGAAGGAAGGAAGGAAGGAAGGAGGAAGGAAGGAAGGAGGGAGGAAGGAAGGAGGAAGGAAGGAAGGAAGGAGGAAGGAAGGAAGGAAGGAAGGAAGGAAGGAAGGAAGGAAGGAAGGAGGGAGGGAGGAAGGGAAGGAGGGAGGGAGGAAGGGAAGGAGGAAGGGAAGGGAGGGAGGGAGGCAAAAGAAAGACAAAAATCCAAACAGCTTGGGTTTTAAATATATTTTAAAAGTGGAATCATTAAACTAACCAGTTTTAACTATAATATTTAGAAAATTTTGTTTGAAAATTATATAAAAGATAGTGAAGAACACCAGCTGAATTCTAACTGCCTGAAGTTATTTTTCACAGATCTATGTCTTGAGTGTTTTCTTTTTCTTTTTTGTTACAGCATCTGGCTCTGTCACCCAGGCTAGAGTGCGGTGGTGTCATCATAGCTCTTTGCAACCTCCAACTCCTGGGCTCAAGTGACCCTCCTGCCTCAGCCTCCTGAGTAGTTGGGACTACAGGTGCACACCACCACATCTGGCTAATTATTTTATTTTATTTTTGTTGTAGAAACAGGGTCTTGCTATATTGCCCAGACAGGTTGACTGGTTTGTTTTAAAACTTACTCTCATGTAATTTACTTTGAAATTTAGCCTCTAGAGGAATTAAAGTTCAATGTATTGAGGAAGGTAATGAAGTAAAGGTGGAAAGTGAGTATAGGTGATAGCAATGCAAATTTTTCCAGTTAATACACTTTTTCAGAATTCAGAAATATTAACATACGATCTATGAAATGAGATATTTGATCTTTGACCTATCCACAATGACTATGAAAAGTAAAATTAACTAGATTAGAAAAGCTTTCCATTACTAAGGATGTATTCAAAGTGGCCACTTGTCATAATTCCAGCCATTTGGTCAACCTTTTCTTCCTCTCCTCTAAGCTATGCAGAACCAATATCCATTTTAGCAATGGTCTCCCACCACCTCATTCCAGTCCTGCAGTGAAGTCTGTCTGCATTTGCAGTAACAGTAACAACACAAAACAGGCTTTATTCTGTTCATGGACTGTGATTAAACAACAGAATTGGTGAAGAAGCAAACTTTTTACCCATGTGAGGTGAATGAGCTTTTCTAGAAGAGCAAAATTTAGTGCCCTTAAGGAGACAATTTATCAGATGGAGCCAGAAATGTGTGCTTACTTCACTGGCGTGAATAGAGGAAAGGTTTAATCATTAAATGGTTACTTTAGGGCACTAGGATTTCTGTACCAGGTGTTATGTAAACTTCATTTGTACATGTACCCAGTCCTCCCAAGCAGTAACAGCAACAGGACAATACATACTAGGCCATTCTGCCATGTCATCACATACCAACAGTGAGAGAGGAACAAAGCCCTATTCTAGAGTCAGGAGACACCTTAGTTTGCATGACCTACTATGGGCAAAACACATGCCTCAGTTCATTCACCTGTGAACATGGCAGTTGATGATCTCTAAAATGCCTTTCAACTCTAAAATAACATTATTGATTTCTTTCCTTCTTAATGTGTTAACTTGTGTCTTCCAAGTTATAATAAAAACATTCTTATTTCAGTAATGCCTCTTTTCCACTCAGCCCAAATATATGCATGATTACCTTGAATTAAAACAAGATTTTAAGTGCAATATTCTCTTTCCTGTCACTCTGAAGCATGTGGCGAAACCAAGGCAATGCAAAAGTTGCTCTATGATTGTGGCAAAAATCACTTAACAAACAATTTCCATCCCCAAATATTAATAACATGAATTTTGTACACTCATCTGATTTCTCACCTCTATTTTCTATCTCAAAAGTAGATGATCACTTGCTCATTTGGTAAAGTAAGTGTTACAAAGTTTCTTGGACATTAGAAAAAAGGACAAAACAGAGATGCAAAGCAAAACCTGATTATTTCTTTTTAAAAACTTGTACATCTATTTGGGGAGATTGATTTCTCAGATGTTTTAAAAAGAAAAAAAATGCAGAGGAAGGTCTTGGATCTAAAATTCAAGCCAGATTGACTTCAGATAAAATCCAATGTGACAAATTTTAAGCTATTATTGGGAAAATGGAGGACTAAAGCATTAGGAAACTAACCACACAAACACACAGCACATCACTTTTGTGTGTCTCCTGTTGCATTTGAGAGTTCAGGATTTAGTTGCTATGCCATACCCTCTGTTCCTAAATAAGAGCCATTTATGAAATTCTATGTCATAAGGCACTCCAAAAATACCAACTTACTGATTTCATTTTGTTTAGATAAAATTTTCAAAAAGACAAGGAATTATTATGCTTCATTCTTTGGATATGTACACAAGCACCCCAAACACAGCTAGACTATTATCTCTTTGAATACAGGAGATCTACTTTACTTCTTTTGTTTCCCAGCACCTAACACTATGTGCACAGTAGATGAGTAAGAAAAATGCATTGCATGCATAAGAGTGAAGTATTTGATGTGTAGTTTATTTAATGTAGAGTAAGAACCGAACATTAAAAAACAATTTAATACTTTGAATTTACTCAAGTATTCACGAGTGCCAGGTACTGTACACATTTTACCTTTAATCCTTACGATTCCTCGATGAGGCAATATCACTCTCACTTCACAGAAGAGGAAGTTAAGTAAGTTGTCCACCATCACACCACTAGGAATCAATCTGGCCGGGAGCAAAGCCTGTACTCTTTTCTTTGCAGCACACTTTCTCTTTTTAGTCACTGCTTAACCATACCAACTTACACAGGACTTGATGAATATGATCATCGAAAAGCATGAAGAAAAATTCCTGCTTCAGGGCTAGCTAATATCTTCCAACCAGATCTCCAACTAATCATAAGTTTGTCTTGCACCTGGGTTATGTTGTTTTGTTTTATCAAAATGATATTAACACATCAACTGCCACACTAAAAGGAAAAAGAAAAAAACAGAAACTTTTCCTTGGGGCCACAGTGTTTTATTACGAAAATAGAATAAAACCTTCAAGTATAATTTAAAGGTAAACATGACTACAAAAACGAAATTTATTGACTTCTATTCATTTAATCCACATTTTTGGAATTAAATTGTCAATACTAATCATAACAATAAGGACATCGAAAAGTAAGATTTTACATATACTTCACAGAGCCCCAGCATCAAAACTAGAGTGAGTTAAATATAACTTTCATGGCAGTTAATGTGTTAAAAGCTTCTCTGTCACAGGAAAATCCTGTCTGAGAAGATACACATACATCAGTATAAAAAAATCAAATACAAGGGCCATTAAATGTTCCAGGTGCCCTCTAAGCCAGCCAGAGGAACAATGGAGGGATGAGTGAGGGAGGCTGAGAGAAAGGAAGGACAACTTTTGCAGTCTTGTCAACTGAAGTAAGTCCTCAAAACTGAGGCCCTTGAGCCAGGGGCCTAATCCTTAGAAGTCAGTGGACATACAAGTTGCCCTCTTCCTTAAATCTGTGCCGTGTCTTCAGGTGAGGCCCTCTGGCAGCCTGGGCCGCTTCCTCAGATTGGTGAGCTGGTGAAGGAGCTCCTAGTGGAGACCAAGCCCCCTCACACTAGGAACTTGCTGATGTTAGGCCCCACCTCGTCCCAAATTGCAATTACTTGCGGAAGCTGAAGAATCAAGCTGGGGCTCCAGGATCACCCAACAAGCAGAATGTGGAGAGCAGCAGCCCTGACTTTTGACCAGGGTTCAGTCTTCCTGTAGTATGTCCTTATAATTCTTGCCGTTAGAAGTAGGCCCGGGCCTGGGGAACAGGTCTTGATGACATTGCCCCAGGCACAGAAGGGATATTTGTGAATTAGACTACCGAGGTATGTGTGCCTTCAGGGGCAGATTCAGAGTGGGTCCTAGCTGCAGTGTGCTTGAGGGGCAAGGAACCTCCCAGCTCACATCACAGTCAGGGGTGCTCCAATGGCTTGAGGTCCTGCCTGCCAGTAGACGCCCAGAAGAAACTGCAGGATAGGGGAGAATGGAAAGGAATGACGGCTGCTCTAGACTGCCAGGCTATGGGTCTCAGACAGCCCCACCTACATATATGGACTTTCTGGTTGAGTGGGGCCACTTCAGCCCCTCCCTGGCAGCTTTGCTCAGAGGTGGGGAACACACATTTGACCCCTGAGAACAGAATTTGTGGAGCTTGAGGTCAGGCTCACCTACCCAACCCCACCCAGCCTCGCTTCCCCACCTGCCCCTGCTGAGGTGGAGAATGAGGACACATCTAGAAGTCCCAGGGCCCCATCCAATACCTGAGGCAGTAGAGTCCCCCTCCAGAGGAATGAGAGCTGGTTACAGGACTATAAAACAACCTTGCAGCTTGCTCCTCCCAGCAAGTGCCACCTACTGACAGGAAGCTCAATTAGCAATCCTTTTACTGCATCTACTGACTCATCATATGGGGTGTAGTTGAGTTTCACCCACAAGCACCACCTACTGGCTCAGAGACTAACCTGGGCATGTCATTATCTAAATGAAATTGAAAGGTAAGAAGCAAAAGCTGCTTCAGATGGGAAGGAATCAGCAAAAGAACTCTGGAAGTAAGAAGAATCAAACTGAAAGGACACCCCCAAAGAGGGACACCAGCTCTCTAGCAATGGATATCAACCAAACTCAGCACTCTAAAAATGACAGAAGAAGAATTTTGAACATGGATTGTAAGAAAATTCAATGAAATCCAAGAGAAAATGGAAGCTCAACCCAAAGAAACCACAAAAAAAAATCCAGGATGTGGAAGAAAAATTCACTAAAGAAATTGAAATATTAAAAAAAATCAAAAAGAACTTCTGGAAATGAAAAATTTATTCAACGAATTACAAAACACAGTGGAAAGCCTTGAGAATAGGCTAGATCAAGCAGAAGAAAGAATCTCGGGGATTGAAGACAATACCTTTCAATTAAACAAGTCAGTCACAGAGACAGAGCAGAGAAATAAGAAAAGAGCAAAGCCTACAAGAAAGGTGGGATAATGTGAAGAGGCTTAACATAATAATCATAAGCATTCCTGAGGGTGAAAAAGAAAATACACAGGTGTTGGATAAAATATTTGAGGATATAATGGAGGAAAATTTCCCTGGCTTTGCTAGAAATCTAGATATCCAGTTACAAGAAGCTCAAAGGACTCCTGATATATTCATTGCACCAGGAAGACACCAAAACACATAGTCATCAGACTGGCCAAAATAAACACAAAAGTGGCCCTCCTATGAGCCGTAAGGCAAAAGCAACAAATAACCTATAAAGGAAAACCCATCAGACTAACTGCAGACTTCTCAACTGAGACCTTACAATCAAGAAGAGACTGGGGCCCCATTCTCACTCTTCTCAAACAGAATAATACCCAGCCTAGAATTTTGTATCCTGCAAAATTAAGTTTGTTATACAAAGGAGAAACAAAGAGCTTCTCAGACAAGCAAAGACTGAGGGAATTCATCAAGACAAGTTCTACCCTCCAGGAAGTACTCAGAACAGCATTACACATGAATCAGCACAATAGACAGTCACCAGTGTAAAATCACCCAAAAGCTAAAGGTCAAAGGCCAGATACTACAGTGGCTCAAGAGAGAAAAGAAAGCAACAAAGTTCAACTCAACAGGATAAACAGAAATCTGCCACACTTATCAATTCTTTCAATCAATGTGAATGGCTTGAAATGCTCACTAAAGAGACAAAGGCTGGCCAAATGTATCAATATATGCAAGCCAAGTATCTCCTGTCTTCAGGAAATATATCTAACCCACAAAGATGCATTCAGATGCAAGATGAAGGGATGGAAAACAATATTTCATGCAAAAGGAAACCAAAAGAAAACTGGCATTGCAGTTTTGATTTCAGATAACCTGGTCTTCAAATCAATAAAGATAATGAAAGACAAAGGTGGTCACTATATAATGATGAAGGGTACAATTCAACAAGAAGACGTAATAATTCTAAATATTTGTTCACCTAACTCAGGTGCACCCAGATTCATAAAGCAAATTCCACTTGATCTAAACAAAATGATAAACAACAGTACCATAATAGCTAGGGACTTCAACACCTCTCTGACAGAACAGGACAGGTCCTCCAAACAAAAAATTAACAAAGAAACAATGGATTTAAACATAACTCTAAAACAAATGGGTCTGACAGATATTTACAGAACATTCTACCGCCAAACCACTGAATTTATGTTTTTCTCATCAGCTCATGAGACATTCTCTAAGATTGACCATATCCTAGGCCACATAGTATGTCTCAACAAATTTAAAAAAAATAGAAATTATACCTTGCATCTTCTCAGACCACAGTGGAATAAAATGAGAAATCAACTCCAATAGCAACTCTCATCTCTACACAAAGTCATGGTGGAAACCTTCTGCTGAATGACTATTGCATTAAGGAAGAAATCAAGATGGAAATCAAAAGATTGTTTCAACTAAATAATAAAGGAGACACAAGTTACCAAAGTTTGTGGGACACAGGTAAAGCAGTCCTGAGAGGAAAATTTATATCCATAAATGCCTACATCCAAAAGATAGAAAGATCACAAATAAACAATCTAATGAATCATCTCAAAGAACTGGAAAAGGATGTGCAAACCAACCCCAAACCAAGCAGAAGAAAAGAAATAACAAAGACCAGAGCAGAACTAAATGAAATTGATAATAAAAAACTATATGGAAGATTAATAAAACAAAATGTTGGTTCTCTGAAAAAAATAAACACAATTGGCATGCCTCTTGCTAGATTAATGAGAAGCAGAAAAGAAAGGATTCTAATAAGCTCAATCAGGAATGAAAAAGGAGAAATTATGACTGATACTTTGGAAAGTCAAAACATCCTCTAAGCTTACTTTAAAAATCTCTATGCTTAAAATGAGGAGGAAATGGACAAATTCTTAGAAACACACAGCCTCCCTAGGCTCAATTAGGAAGAAATAGAATTTCTGAACAGAACAATATCAAGTACCAAAATTGAAACAGCCAAAAAAAAAAAAAACCTTCCTAAAAAAGAAAGTCCTGGACCAGATGGTTTCACACCCGAATTTTGCCAGACCTACAAAGAAGAACTGGTGCCTATCCTGCAGAAATTATTCCACAACATCAAGAAGGAAGGAAAATCTTCCCGAACACGTTTTATGAAGTCAACATCACTCTGATACCAAAACCAGGAAAGGACTCAAAAAAAAAAGAAAACTATAAACCAATATCTCTTATGAACATAGATGCAAAATCTCTCAATAAAACCCTAGCAAATGGAATTAAAGTGCTTATCAAAAAAAATAATAAATCCATCACAACTAAATGGGCCTCATCCCAGAGATGCAGGGATGGTTCAACATATGCAAATCTATAAATGTAATTCACCACATAGTTAGAAGTAAAAACAAAGACTATATGTCCTCTCAATAGACTCAGAAAAAGCATTTGACAAAATTCAGCACCCTTTTATGATAAGAACACTTGAGAAAATAAGCATAGATGGGACCTACCTAAAATGAGAAAAACTATATGACACACCCACAGCCAATGTCATACTGAAAAGAGAAAAACTGAAAGCATTCCCGCTTAGAACTGGAACCAGACAATGTTGACGTCTATCACCGCTTCTATTCGGCATAGTGCTGGAAGTCCTAGCCAGAGCAATCAGACAAGAGAAGCAAATCAAGGGCGTCCAAATGGGGGCAGACGAAGTCAAACCATCACTGGCGATATGATCCTGTATCTAGAAAACCCCAAAGATTCTGCCATGAGACTACTGGAATTGATAAACAAATTCAGCAAAGTCTCAGGTTACAAAATCAATGTACAGAAATCAGTAGCATTCCTACATGCCAACAACAGTCAAATTGAGAACCAAATCAAAGACTCAATACCCTTCACAATAGCAACTAATAAAATAAAATAGTTAGGAATATATTTAACTAAGGTGGCGAAAGACTTCTATGGGAAGAATTATGAAACACTGAAAAAGGAAATAGCACAGGATGTAAACAGGTGGAAAACCATACCATGCTCATAGCTCGGCAGAATCAACATCGTTAAAATGTCTATACTACCCAAAGTGATCTACAGATTCAAAACAATCGCTATTAAAATACCAACAACATTTTTCACAGACCTGGAAAAAATAATCTTATGCTTCATATGGTACCAGAGAAGATCCTGTATAGCAAAAGCAATCTTAAGCAAAAAGAACAAATTGGAGACATCAATTTACCAGACTTCAAGCTATACTATAAGGCTATAGTAATTAAAATAGCATGTTACTGGCACAAGAACAGAGACATAGACCAATGGAACAGAACTGAGAACCCAAATGTAAAACCATCCTCACATAGCCATCTAATCTCTGACACAGCAGATAAAAACATACATTAGGGGAAAGAATACCTATTCAATAAATGGTGCTGGGAAAATTGGATAGCCACATGTAGAAGACTGAATCAGGATCTGTATCTCTTACCTCACAAAAATCAACTCATGGTGGATAACAGACTTAAACCTAAGGCATGAAACTATAAGAATTCTAGAAGAATATGTTGAAAAAACTCTTATAGATATTGGCCTCAGCAAAGAATTTATGAAGAAGACTCCAAAGGCAATCACAGCAAAACAAAAGTAAATAAATGGGACCTGGATCAAACTAAAAAGCTTCTGCACAGCCAAGGAAACTATCATGAGAGCAAACAGACAACCTACAAAATGGGAGAAAATGTTCACATGATACACATCCAATAAAGGGCTGATAACTAGAATCTGTATAGAACTGAGGAAAATCAGAAAGATAAAAAATCAAACAACCCCATTAAATAGTGGGCAAAGGACATGAACAGAAACTTTTCAAAAGAAGACAGACTAATGGCCAACAAACATATGAAAAAATGCTCAACATCTCTAATCATAAGGGGAATGCAAATCAAAACCACAATGAGATATCACTTATCTCCAGTGTGAATGGCTTTTAACAAAAAGTCCCAAAACAATAAATGTTGGCATGGATGTGGAGAGACAGAAACACTCATACACTGCTGGTGGGACTGCAAACTAGTACAACCTCTGTGGAAAGCAATATGGAGATACCTCAAAGAGATACAAGCAATCTCATTACTGGGCCTCTACACAAAGGAAAAAAAAGACATTCTATAAAAAAGACATTTGCACTAGAACGTTTATACCAGAGAAATTCATAATTGCAAAGATGTGTAAACAACCCATGTGCCCATCAATACATAAGTGGATTAATAAAATGTGGTATATGTAGACCATGGAGTTCTACTCAGCCACAAAAAACAATGGTGATCTGGCACCTCATGTATTATCCTGGATAGAACAGGAGCCCATTCTACTAAGTGAAGTATCACAAGAATGAAAAAACAAGCACCACATGTACTCACCATCAAATTGGTATTAAATGATCAATACCTGTGTGCACATATAGCAATAACATTCATGGGTTGTCAGGCAGATGTGAGGGGGGAGAAGGAGAGGGATATACAGACACCCAATGAGTGTGGTGCGCACCGTCTGGGGATGGACATGCTTGAAGCTCTGACTCAGACAGGGCAAAAGCAATATTTGTAATCTAAACATTTGTACCACCATAATATGGTGGAAAAAAAAGTAGAAGTTGCCTGTTGGGCCCAGGCATCTGAAATGTGACCTGACCCTTGTTGGCTGTACATCCTCCCAAATCTAAGTTACTTTATATCATGTCACTTTGGCTTATTCACTCCAAAAGTTGCTGTACCTGGAGACTTGTTTGTTGTTTACTCAAATTTTTCATTCATGACATGGCACTATTTGGTTAACAGCAGAACCTAATGTTTACCTTCTTAAAAATAGTATGTGCAGAATATAAACATTCTTCTTAGCTGGTTTCTTTCTTTAGCTTCCAAGAGGAGGAGATCATAAATAAAATATGACTAATCTCCAACAATTCACTAAGCCTAAGTTTTATGTTTATAGCTGCCATGCATACAGATGCATAACAAATGTCATATCCGTGTTTGTCATAAATACATATACTTAAAACATTTTCCGAGGATTGTGCAAACTGTTTTCCATAAATTACCTCACAACAAACCTAGGAGGTAGTCATGGAAAAAATCAAGGCTCAGAGAAGTAAATATGTCCTGCCCAAAATTGTGTAGCTATTTTAATAAACTTTATAAATATCCGTAACTAAGTAAATCACTCTTATATCCATTGAGACAAATTAATTATATATTCTGAAGTAGCAAGACTTATCCAAATCATTATCTTTGCTCCAATTATATACTAATCTATATGACAGTCTTTGGTTGTATGTGTCCAATTATACAGTTGAAATTTGTCTATTCTTTCAGGGTACAGAATCTAATGAAAGCTATGAAGTATTTCCCCAGAATAATGGCCATCCATGCAGCCACCACAGTTGTTCGCACAATTTCAAGGAGACGGAAGGCCTCCGGTGGGCTTGGTGATCTGTGTATTTTAGAGAACCACAAGCCCCAGGCTCAGAACACCTTGCACAATATCTTCCATGACTTCCTCTCTTCATAGGCTTGTGCGTGCACACTTTTGGTGCTCAAAAAATAGGCTAACTTTGAAAGAGAAAGACATTTGCCATAAAGTTTGAAACCTTTATAGTCTTTGGGGCTATAAATATGATTTACTAGAAAGCTTTTTTTTCTTTTTTATTGTCATATTCTCTTTTTTGTCACAGAGTCTCACTCTGTTGCCCGGGCTAGAGTGCCGTGGCATCAGCCTAGCTCACAGCAACCTCAAACTCTTGGGCTCAAGCGATCCTCCTGCCTCAGCCTCCCAAGTAGCTGGGACTACAGGCATGCGCCACCATGCCCAGCTAATTTTTTATATATATTTTTAGATGTCCGGCTAATTTCTTTCTATTTTTAGTAAAGATGGGGTCTCACTCTTGCTCAGGCTGGTCTCGAACTCCTGAGCTCCAACGATCTGCTCACCTCGGCCTTCCAGAGTACTAGGATTACAGGCGTGAGCCACCACGCCTGGCCTTATTATCATATTCTTTAAAACATAA
This sequence comes from Lepilemur ruficaudatus, assembly GCA_963574885.1. NCBI lineage: Eukaryota > Metazoa > Chordata > Mammalia > Primates > Lepilemuridae > Lepilemur > Lepilemur ruficaudatus. The sequence continues at coordinate 11,042 of CAUYRT010023043.1, forward strand.
AACCCAGAAAAGAGGTAACTGTAGCATGTGCTCTCTGAGCTGTGACTTTGGTGAGTACTTTGGGAACAGACACTACTTTATTGGCCTGCTTTTGTCTTACAACATCAAAGGCACTGATAGCTCCAGGAGATCTGGATATTTCTATGTAGATTATTTCATGTTGTAGATATTTAGGGAGGTGTTAAAATGGACATTAGCATTCTTTTTGGAAAGAAAAGACTCTTTTGCTTGAACGCTATTAACATTTAAAAATAACTTAGCATAAAAAAATTCAAAGCTACTTAAAAATATGGTCCCTTACTAAAAGCTAAAGTTCAGTTGCAAAATTTTAACCTTGGTATGAGACTTATATATCATTATTTTACATTATGTTCCCTTCTAAAAAGTTTTAAATTCTAAACATTCTGTTTACTATGGGATCTGTAACAGAGATATCTTAAATCCAGTCTTCTGTCCCATTCTTTGTGACTTATTTCTGAACTTCATAATATCTTGCCTGGGTTTTTAGAATGGCTTCCTATCTCATGACTCCCTGACCAAGCCAGAAGGTATTGACTGACACTAGCTACTTTCCTAATGATTAAATCTGATTGTGTCACTCAGTTGCTTTAAAATTCCTCTTGGCTCCTACTGCTTCCAGAATTACACTCCAATTTCTTATTTTAGCTCTCAGGGCCCTTCTAATCTAATTCTTGCCTAATATCTCATTGCCAGCTCTATCTAAACTCCTATCCTCCTTTTTTAAGCCATCAATATTCCTCTAAATTCATTACAGTTATACTAAATTCCTCGCCATTTCTAAGCACATCAAGATCTGCCACAATAATAAGCATACTTTCTCTCCTGGAATGTTCTTTGTCACCCTCATCAACTGAAACCACCTACTCATCTTTTAAGACTCGAGTTATAATGACATCTCTTCTAAGAAGCTTTTCATAAACTCATCATATAGTTATTGTATACTTGTGCTTCAGCTCCATTTTCTTTGTAACTCTAGTAAAGCTGGTACCATTGAAAGTTTTATGCATAATAATCTCCCTCTCCAACAAGATGAAACATATTTCATTATCTTTACAGACCCAGCAACAGGCCAATGATTGACATGGCTCATTAGCTCAGAAATTGAATAATCAATCAATAATATAGTGGAATGAATGTGAGAATAATTTTTGCTCTATTACTAATCAATGCCTAAATTGGAAGTAAATAAGTTAGAGTAGAAAGCTTTGGACATTTCTAAACTAATAATGCTAAAATACTTAAATATGTAATAAAGGACAAAGGTAAGGTTGAATTTATTCAAACCTTGTAATCTCTAGACAAAGATGAAATATCACATCCTAAATTTCTAGGACTGTTTTCTTATTTGAGTAGACAAAAAGACATTTCAAGAAAAGCAGCTTGGACTTTCAGAACCATAAGAACATTTTGTAATCAAAGTATTAAAAATATAAGAGAGAAACTATGGTAGTAATTCATAAATAAAAAAAAGTAGGACTTCCCTCAGACCACAGAGTTTAAGAGCCAACTATCTTCAAATCACATAGGAATTAGTCCTTCTAATTACTGCATACAATCTTCCAAATGGATACTTATCGTATCTTTTTTTCCCCTAAATAAAGCAATTTCTTGCAAAAGTAATGTTGAGTCTATCTGAGCCTGTCTACCTTCTGTTTGCCTCTAGAGTTAGCCCCTAAGTCATGGCTCTGTGGCTGGTTTACTCATTCCCCCATGACATTACCTATCCTAAGGTAACCTGTGCCATATTGACACTGATAACTCTCTTGGATTATGAATTTTTGATGGAAGTGGTTTATAATATTTCTCTAAAAGTGAAAATCAGAAAAGTATAGTTTTCAATTCTGGAATGTGAAAAAAGTTATCTATATTTTCTCTCTCACATTTGAGAAAAAGACTTGAAATACTGTGAAAGTTAAGAATAAAATACGACAAAAAACCTTTTGTTTCTGCTGTTTCACCTGAATCAAGGTTTGACCTCCTCTCCTTCCTCCGCAATTTTCCAAGATGTCTTGAGTTCATTGGGGATTTCTCCATCCTCTTGCATGTCCTGGATAACATCAAATATCCCAAATCGCACATCACTAGTGCCCTCCTCAATCTCCTCCTTCCTATCTCTCCCCCTTTCTTTCTCCCCTCCTGCCCCATAGAACCCTACAGCTAGCTCGCATGGTGAATTTTTATAAGTCAAGCAAAAGGAAAAAAGCAAGAAACTTTACTGTCATGTGCTGCAAAATTTTTGCCATAATTATATAAATAGTTGGTGACTGTAAGGTAAATGACTCCTCCAAAGTTGTTCAATCTACAAAGTTGTTCAAGTACAAGCAATGCCTGAATATATACATGTGCATACACAGACCGACCAGACCACTCGCTTGCAAATATCAATGAATCTCTGGTGGAATTTCAAAAAAGGAATTGTTTTCTAGACTTCCCTTAACATTATAAGGTTCAACTTACTCCGTAAAATGCAGAGACATGACTTAGACACGTATGTTTCCTACTGTGTCTGGCGGTTGCTGAATGAAAGAAAAGTGTCCTGTCAGTTCTGAAAAGAGTCTCCTTCCTTCCAGTTAGGAAGTAAGCAAAGGAGGAAGGAATTGGGCCAATGGGCAGCACCCCTGTACCTCTTGAGAGATCCCTGGGAGAAGTGGAAGCGGGCCTGCCCACTTCTAGTAAAAAGTATTTATAGTCCAAGTCTTTTTAGGAACCTTCAGGCAGGTAGTATTTCTGAATGTATGTTGTGGGGTCTGGTCTGGATCCTGGGATAGATCCGGATGAAGACTGGGCATCAGTCATCTACAGAGCGAGTCTGATCACTCATCTACAATCAGACTAAAACTTAGAAGACATTAGGTGAATATATGGGAATATATCTAAGTTCATGATAGAGAAGGAGCGTCTAAGGTAAGTTTTGTGAGAAAGAAACTCAATATGTATTACTATATTGCTAGCTAGCTAGACAGAGCAATAGATTTTTAAACTAAAAGAAAAATTCAGAGATTAATTTACAACTAATAAGATAATGGTTACATGTGGTTAATATAAAAAGTTCATACAAATAGATACAAAAAGACTAAAGCATAAAAAATTGATATAAAAGCTATTTAATAACTCATTCATTTGTGTATTCATTCAAAAGTACTTGAACATCTCCTAGGTGGCAAGCACTATTCTGAGTGTTATGGATACAGTAGGAAATAAAGGGAAGTCTATGACATAGATAGTTATGCCTAGTTGGGAAGACAGACAATTAAACAAACAAAGAAATCATAATGTCAAAAATGTTAAAAAATTGTAAGTGCTAGGAAGTATTTTAAATAAGTGATCAAGGAAGACCTTTGGCTTTCATTCTAATTGTGATAAGTCATTGCAGAGTTTTATACACAGAGAGGCAGTACAATCTAATCTATTTTTCAAAATATTATCCTGGCTCATGTGTGCATTCTAAGAAAGTAAGAGTGCAGACAAAAAGACGTGTCAAAGCACCAATACACTAGAGCAAGTAAAAACAGACAGCTGTGGAGCGATGAGAAAGGGCTGAATTCTAGACGCATTTTGAAGGTATAACGATAGGATTTGTTTGCTGATTCTATGTACTACATGATACTAAGAAAAGATAAGACTCAAAGATGACTTCCAGGTTTAGAACCAATCACAGTGCCAAATATTAAGACTGATAAAGTTAGGAAGTGGCAATTTGAGGGGGAGAATCAATATTTGGTTTTGAACATAAGAAGTTTGTGACGCAAATTGGCATCCAAGTGGAAGTTGTTGTGCAGGCAATTATATACACAGATCTAGGGGCTAGGAAGATGTGGGAGTCATTGGCAAGCAGATGACACTGAAAGCCACAAGACATCTAAGATGTCAGCGTAGGTGGAGAGGAGACTCAGGAAGGGCTGAGGGCTCTATCTGCTGACTGGATGGCAGTGCGTTGAAACTTGTATGTGAGAACAGAGTTGCCAGTTTGGATTGTTAAATGAATGCATAGAACAGAACCCTCAGACCCTCTTACTATTCAATTATACATGAACAAGAAACAAACATCTTGCTGTGTTAAGACACTTGGATTTCAAGGTGTATCTGATTCTTTAATTAGTGTTAAATTAACTAAAATAGAAATTGGTACCAAGAGTGTATAGTAACCAGAAAAATCTAGAATCTGTGGCACTGGTAGAAGATAACTAGGAAACTAATATCAGAGGCTGGAAATATGAAGCCCCAAGTCAAGCAGATGCAAAATGTTCAGTAAGAATGATGTCCATGGTATCTGTGGGGGCAGACGACTAGCCTTCCTAGGCTGTGGCTCTAGCAGAAGAGATTGGAAAACAGAATTATGTGAACATGGGTTAGATGTCACTAGCTTTATTTGGCAAGCTGTTAGAAGAAGAAATGCCCATAGGAAAGAATTATCCAGTGTACACATGAAAATGAAGGAGAATTAGAAAGTATCCAGAAATTTTAAGCTTGGAAAGTTGGGACTGCTTATCTCAAACATTAGGAAATAATTTTTTAATTGAACAATGAAAGGTCTGAGATATAATTACATGACAGAATTCAGATGAAGCCAGGCCTTCGACCCAAGTTTCTTGGCCTTGAGGTAGATGCCACTGAGTTGAGAAAGACATAAATGGTGATGAGAAGAAAAAGAAATAATAGCACTTTTAGAATTATGTCTAAGAAGGAATTGTACATGTGGCTACTGGCATATTGGACTGGCTGCAAGCAAAGAGATAAAAGTCATATTAATTTTATTTATAAAATTTTATTTTTAATTTTTATGAATACATAATAATTGAATAGATTTATGGCATACATGTGATATTTTGAAACAGGTATGCAATGTGTAATGATCAAGTCTGGATAAACTAGGGTAGCCATTACCCAAACATTTAACACTTCTCTGTGTTGGGAACATTGCAAACCTGCTCTTTCAGTTATTTTGAAATGTACCCCAAATTATTATTAACTATAGTTGCCCTATTGTACTACCAAACACTAAATTTTATTTCTTCTCTCTACCTGTATGTTTGTACCCATTAGCCAACCTCTCCTTATACCCCCTCCCATTACCCTTTCCTGCCTCTGGTAATCACCATTCTATTCACTACCTCCATGAGAACAATTTTTTTAGCTCCCACATATAAGGAAGATCATGCAACATCTGTCTTTCTATGCTTGGAAAAGATGAAAGTCTTATTAATATTAAAGAAAATTATATTGCAAAAACAACTATGAGCTAGGATTTAAACAACTTTGAGCCTCAAGACAACTCTGAGGCCACCGAACTCATAGAGGCAGGAAGTAAACAGCAAAAACTCTGGAGCCCTCAAGTCCCACTGTGGCCACGGCAGATAGCAGACAAGCAAAAACCTCCCAGTTGGCAGAACCAGAGGCCCAGAGAACGATGGACAAGAAAATTCCTTCCTGAGAACAGAATCAAATTCTAACCATGGAACTTCCCTCACCACCAAGACTGTATAATGGCTGTACACAGGATTTCATCATTACCACGGACCAGTGACAACTGCATATATTGCAATTTTCTGTTTTCTGTACGGGGTATTTGTTACAGTTATCCACAGCCAACAACGTGCGTGTTGGCTGGAGTAGGGGAGGCAGAAAATTTGCAACTAACTCAGTAATCTAACAAATAATTAGTAATCTTTTCACATTAAAAGATTAGAGTAAAAAAATGTTACAAATATATATTTATGTGTATATATAATGTACGTATATACATATATATACACACACACAAATATTATGGGTTATTCTAAAATATATTTTATACTTAGCTTACTTTCCAAAAGACACTCAACAACTTTATTTTTTTAATGCTCTGCCTAAATGATATCTAATGTCAGGAATTTCTAAGTCTTAAGACTCTACAGTATTTTCACATTATCCTTAGTGTAAGTCTTTATAATCAAAGTCTTCATTCATTTGGGGATGGGTATTAGGGGTCTCAATGGGGGGTAGGAAATCCTCTAAAACTGACTCATGTGAATAGCTGTACGACTTGGTAAATTTACTAATAACCATTTAATTGTACACTTGAAATGGAGTAAAGACATGATATGTAAATTACACTTCAATAAAGGAAAAAAATTTAAAAAAATAGTTAGTAGCTGCTGTACAGGAATGTGCATAATATGACAGCATAAAAAAAAAGTCTTCATTAAATTTCTCTGGGATACCTTGCTTGTCTACATCTACTTTTTCTTTACCTACCAGCAACACTTATCCAAGAACTTCATGCTGACGCTATCTCTGAATTTTTTTCAGGTTCCACAATATAGCATAAGAAAAAGGAGGCCTATAGCTAGGGAAATAACCCACTGTCATAGCTTAGCCTTCCCAGCAGCAGATCCTGAGACAAAGATTCAAGTTCATGTAGTTTATCTGGAAGTTGATCTCAAGAAACACTGGTAAGAAATGGGGGAGTGAGACAAAGAAGGGAAAGAAGTCAGTAAACACTGCTTTATGTAGCAAGTCATTACTCAGGTGACCGCAGTTTTATGCTTCCAGGAACTGTAAGGGGTACACTCAAACATGGCATTCCTCGGTGGTGTTCCTTCCACTGGGACCCACAAACCCACTCCTCTAGGTCTGTAACTGAGGTCTGCTCCTTGGTGGCATTATTCCCAGCACTCTCAGACTGTTGCATGTCCAGGTAGAGCAGGCTCCATCGACTAAGAGCCCTCAAGGAAAGGGACACAGTTGCCAGCAATTGGAAGTCAAAATTGGATTGTACAGAAATGATAAGGACCAAGGTGATGGGGCAGCATTTGCTCTATCCACTATGAATTTTGTCAGAGGAAGAACACATAGATAGCAGCTGCTGAGCTTAAAAAATCTGAAAACTACTTTCCCATCAGCATTCCTCAGGATATTAAGGAAAGTTTATAGGTTAATATTTAGGATTTATTTGCGGAAGTCTTTGCCTTTCAGTACTCAAATGAAAGGGAGAGTAGTTCCTCACCACCCAAATATTAGCAAATTAATGTCATGCTTTATATCCAGAATAAACTCCAAATTCCAATACCCAACTCCCAAAACAACCTGTAACAAAATGACTTTTTTCTAAGAATGGATGAGGTTGGCATCTCCCTATGGAGCCACAAATTCTAAATTTGTACCTGTGATTTTATCCCAGGATGTGATATTGTCTCACTTGTGCATAATTATATGCATTTTCAAAAGTGATAAATATTCCTACCATTTGTTTATAGTTCATTTACAAAAAGTAATACCACTGGCAAGTATTGGGGAGTTGTTTGTTCCTCCAGATCCACTCTCTACCCTATTCTGCTGCAGGAGCCCAGCCTGGTAAGGAATGTAGCAATTAGATCTCTTGCCCTCTGGCTTATGGTTGGGTTCCACCATTGCAGAGATCTGGCTGGAGGTCAAAGAGAGGAGAGGGAGAAGCGGGTATTTGTACTGCCTTAACTCCCTCCTTGTGGGATCACCTTCAGTTGCTGTTTCCCTCCATGAGGACCCTGGTTCTTCTCAAGGTAGCCCTTCCACAGGACTCTCTCTTTCCAGGGAACTCACCCCTTCAAAGTTAAAGGTGAAAATAGGCCCTGCATTACGAGTCTTGGGGTACACACTACTTCATGGTTCCCCTATTTCCTACCTACAGCTTTATAAGTGGTCCTTTTATTAGATACTCCTTGGATTACTCTATTGGAATGAGCCATCTGTTTCCTGCTGCAACATTGACTGGTACATTATTCTAGCCTGTACTGTCCGATTTAGTCATTCTATCAATAAAATGTCACATTGTTCACATAGCATTCTTCCTGAACGGCTGTGGTTTCCTCTCCAGTCAACCTTGCCAAAATCAAGGAAGAGGCTGGGAGATCTAAATTCCACTGTCCTGTCAACATTATTAACAAGAGAGAACTCTTTTCCCCAGACAATAGTGCCTTTATGTCTGAGAAAGCTATAGCACATCTATATTACAAATCTGTTGCTCCACTGCCTAACCTCTGCCTATTTTAAAACTGCAGTACTGATTCTTTTAGGGAACTTTTAGAACGCAAAATCTTTGATAGTCTTTCTTCTTCCTTACAGTACCTCCCTCCATCTTTCACCAGGTTGAGTTTATTTTTGTTTAAGGTGTTGAAAGGAAAATCTTTGTAAGAACATGTTCATAGAGAATTGATTAGTAATTCCAAATACTGGATCTTGGTAGGCCTTTTGTGCCTCTATGCTAATAGAGCAATTCATTTAGCAAGGTAAAAGGCAAACAGATTATTTACCTACTTGGGACCAGGAAAAACTTGTTTCATCCCGCACTTAAGTATTCAATGACATCACTTAAGGAAAATCATGAAAGCATCTCAAATACATACATTAAAATTTCAAAAAGAGAGAGAAACTCGTAAATTATAGATTATCCTCTATGGAATATGTTCAAAAGCTAACAACCCTATATTTAAAAGTATTGTAAAAGAAAGTGATTTCGCCATCACAAGTAATTTATGTTCTATGTAAATTTGACTTACCAAATCATCTTAGGGAATTCCAGTCCAAATTTGTTAGTGTTAGATAAACATTTTCCTCCACTGAAAATTAGTTTTTTTTTTTCCTTCCTGCATTGCTTCTTTATCCTTGAATCTGAATATTTATATAGTGTTTCAAAAGTTCAAATTCTTTCCCTATACAGTAGTAGTTGTTGACCTTTTGCAATTTATGGAGTCCTTTCAGGATCTGATGACAATAATGACCACACTCCCCAGAGTTATGTGCATGGGTCTATTCATAAACCACTATATTCAATTTTGGAGTGCTTATTCATATCCTAAATCCATCCAAGGATTAATAACTCCTGCAATCTATAGAATAATCCTCACAACACCTCTGTGAGCTAGGTATTGTTATCAACATTTTTCAATTAATAAAATTAAGCTGCACAGGGTTCAATGACTTGTCCAAGTCATACAACAGAATTCGGTGTTAAACCCAGGCCTTCTGACATGATGTCCAGTGCTTTTCCCTCTGTCCCATCACAGTCCCCTACTTTTGTCATAGTGAATCACCACCCACTTGCACTATAAAGTATTTTATGTAATTAAGATAGAGTCAAAATTTATTGAGCAAGAGTCCCAAAATATCCAAAATTTTCTGAGTAAATCAGAGGCTGAAAATCTCATTGCATGTTCAAATAATATAGATACATTTTGTTTTAGATTCAGTTGAATCTCTCATCTGTAAAATTCATTCACTCAGAAACATTTCAAGTCTATCCCATGGTGTTGTGCAAAATTAAAGGCAAATGTCTATGCCAAAAACATCGATGTGGCTCATAATTTTAACAGCCCTTGCCGTCTCTGTTTCTCTCTCAGCATCCGTGCACAGCCCACTTTAGACCCTGGACACACAGCCACAGTCCCTGCCTGTCTGCTTCTTCCTTATTACTTCAACCAGACTCTCAGATTCTCTGATCAAGGACGCTCAAAGTCTCTATGTTACTATTAGGTTGAGTCATATGAAATTGCAGTTTGAATAGGCTAGAAACAGTGGAATATTGACAGTTCAATATAAGTTAGTCTTATTTAGCTTTAGTATCTTGACTTGTTGATGTCGAAGTCCTCTTGTGGAGAAGAGAATATGAACACTTGACTCCAAGAACACCTAGTTTTAATTCACTTTTCAACTCAGCAGGTGAATTTCATCAAGTAAATCACTGAACCTCTCTGAGTAACAATTTCCTCATCTAAAAATGAGATCAATAAGGTCCACAATTGTGTCGTGGGGTTATGGAAAAGTATTCAACAAGATAGTATTACCTGTGGAAGTGCTTCAGAAATTTTTAAAGCACTATACACATTTAGATTGCTGTTATTAGAATCAGCAAAGATGCCTCCATCAGCAAAAGCAGCATCAAATTTTTAAAAAGAACAGTGAGATCACACGTCCACTACTAAATCACTCACTGCAAATGCCCAGGCATCACTATTACCTCCCACATGTGGGTGCTGCTTTATTTATATTTATTAATACCAAGTTGGGATGACTTGTTTGGTCAACTTTGCAGAAGAGCCGATGACCTGGTTCCTACACTGAACACAAGCCAAAAGATGAGTCACTTAATAGATACAGTGAAATTGCATGATACAATTATCTGCCTACTGAAATCACATAATAGATTTACTATCTGGTATTAAATCACCACCTCGTCATAAATACCAAACTAATGGTCTGAAGAAAATAACCTTCAGCACACACGTAAAGAGGGATAAGTTATTTATAAATAATATATGTAGGATTTTTAAAGATACTTTGGTAAAATTTTGTTTTCAGAATTTTTTTAATGCACTAGGGCTTATGTCTGCCAACTTCCCTGCCTTCTAATGGTTGATTAAATAATATTGCAGTGTGACTTTCAATATCAGGGCCAAGCCCTTCAGTAAATGAAGTCAATACAAATTCTATCATTTGACTACCAAATATGCAAGGCAAATAGAAATCATTAGTACAAATCAAGTAGAGAAAGCAAAGATTCCTCAGCAACTGTTTTCCAGGCTTGTAAAATCCAGCTGGGGAAATTGGCACAGAATAAGTTTCAAAATAATGAAGTTTCTAGTATGTTATAGATCTTTTTAAAAAAGAAATTAAACTAAAAAGCAATTCCTCAAAAAAGTCAGTTTTATGATGATTTGATACCTAACTTATGACCTTAAAGAAAAAATAACTGCAGTCATTTCAGTAGCTTTTCTAAACATTTCAGGATCAGGTTCTCTTAGGATGCAAATCTGTAACAATTAAGATGTCTATGAATAAAACAACTCAGGATATAAATTTCAGGCCTCACATGGATGTCGAAAAAAATTTTTTTACTTTATCTTCTCTTTAATAATTAATTCCTATCTCGAGCCCCTGTTCTATCCAGTGGTCAAATTTAGGGTTAATCAGTCAGTGCAGTATTTCCTTAGCCTGTGACTAGCCTGAAGGTTTTCTCTACTCACTTATTATCCCATGGGTGGCATCTGGGTTTCAAGGGGTCTACTTAGTGCCCAGCATCAATGAGGATGGGAGGATGTCATTTTCTATCTCCATGGACAAATGATGAAACATTGACATTTCACCTGCTTTAGGCTTTGGATATCTAAGCACATTGTGATGAGCCCATTCTCACTGAGTCTTACATCATGGCTCCATGCAAGGCCCCATGCATGCTGTGAGTCTCTGCTGTGAGGCCACATTGGGCCCACTAGCTCGCTCTCTCCTCTACTTATGTGCCCTGTAATGAGGGAGTGGAGGGGAAGAATAAAATGTAGAATGGTAATACATTGGTATACAGAATTTAGAAATGACCTCTGCCCTAAAGAAAGCATAAACCTAATGTTCCTCTCTGCTTTTCTCATAGTGTACACTAAGCTTTATGCACTCGGGCATGGGCTTTGGATTCAGATTTTGTGGGTTCAATCCCAAGCTCCACCAACATGGAAAAGTTTCTAACAAGCACGAACAGTATCTCCCTCATAGGGTTGTTACAAATATTAAAGGGAATAATAAGTATAAAAATAATTAGAACATGGTCTGTATAACAATCACTCAACAGATCATGTCCATTATCATCACTGCATCTCCTTCTCCCCACGCCCTCCTGCAGTTTCTCCCATTCACAACGTGCATCCGTCTATACGACTCCAGTGTAAAGACAGTGAGTTTGACATTGAGTTAAATAAGAACGGAGCACAATGTTCGTCAGGAGAAGACATTTTTACGAGGACCCACGTGTTGGTCTCAACCCTATGGAGTTTGCATATGTGAGTGTACAGCATTCCTTATCATTCTTCAGAAATTTTCCCCAAATGCCTAAAAAATATCCTTTTAATGTAAGCACAGAGAGCTAATATTTGGATCCAGCCAATAACACCTATTTAATTTCATAGCCACTATCCACACTTTAAAATAAGGAGATCAGTATGAATTTTGTCAACTTTCATCCGCTTTCTTTCCTGAAAGTATCCAATTTTAAATCCAAAGAACAAGTTCTTCCAAAGTATTAGCAGCAAAAAAGCACCAAAGATTAAATCAACCCAGAATCACCTCATGAGTAACTAGCCCAGTAAGTTAATTACAGGATTCTTTGTTGCTCTTTTTTATTGTGGTAAGAGTACTTGATGCAATATTTTTGGTTAATTGAAGATTTTCTTTAAAACTATGCAAGACAGCCAGCATAAGCGCCTTTATGTATGTAATAGAAATGGTTGTAATATATCATTAAGACACTCCAGGGCATGTTTTATTGGTTCATTAATACAGTACATGCCTTAGGTGTATTCAACCACTCGGGGCTTATATTAATGGACCAATAAAACGTACCCGGGAGTGCCTTAATGCTACCCTAATATGGCTAAGTTTAAATTAATTTTTTCAGGCTTATCTTTTTAAAAATCATTTTTCCCACTTGGGAAGATAGATTCCTTTACGGGGGGGAAGAAGTTCATGGTGACAGAATAAGAAGAAGCAGGATAATAAAATTCTTTTTGTTTCATCAATTTTCTAAAATGGTTTATCCTTTTGGATGGTTCAATTTCTAATCTTCTGCATCCTACTTCCAGTGTCTTTTCATAACTTCTATGGAAATCAATAATCTTGTGGCTATAAGCAGGAAAATGAGGACTATTTCTTTTTGGAAGTGAAAGATCAAGAACCAGCAAATGCCACATCTACCTGTCAAACCCCTATCACCTTTCAATCTTCCACCTGCTCAGAACAAATGCTTACCTTGCTTTGGGGGTGATCTTTTTCAACCACCTCCTGTCACTCTGTGTAGTCAAGGAATTATGCTTCTCCCCAAAAGGAAACTGATTCTCTTAATCATGTACATTATACTTCCTCTCTCAGCTTTACAAACATTCTTGAATTCTACTTTGGACCATTAAGGAATCTTCTTGATAACAGAAATTTTGCCAAAATGGTTTTCAATTCTGTCTTCTCCTTTCCACTTAACTAAACAATATTTATTCTTTAAGGCTCATCCTCTCTAAGAAACTTTCCCTAACTGCTCAAACACACATTGAGCATCTTCCTTCTTTGAACTGCTAGAGTCCTTGATGAGTTAGTCACTTAATTTAGCACTTAATTATGTATGTCAGTAGCGCACGAGTCAGTGTGCTTGTAAGAGAAAGGGGCAAGAGAAGAGCATAAATCTACTCACATTTCACAAAATTTACCATGCCTACTTCCACTTCTCCAAAAAGAAGAATTCTAAACACATCTAGAAAAATGGCTACATCATTGAAATGAGTATACCTACTCACAGGCTGATGGCATTATATTAATAAAATGCTGTATCTCCATTTAGAAATTCAAATAAAATATTAATCCATTAGTTCAAAGTTGCATTTCATTATAACCATAGATTTAAGTATTTTGGAAAAAGAAAGTGTTCTTTTATTAATATTTTTCCCCAATTTGCACAAAAGAAAATTACCAGAAATATTTGATGATTTATTAGGAAATTTAAACAACTATTAGACCAATATAAGAAAATATATACTGTTTTTCCAAATATCTGCCCCAACTCAGGATGGTATGACTAGGGCTGTCCCAGAAACAACTGCCAGAGACATGCTTTCCAAGCAACCACGCGAGTAGGGGGAGATGGTGTGTTTGGGTGAGAGAGTCTGCCCATCAGAGGTTGCACAGAGTAAGAAAATCCAGAAAGTCAAAAGAAGCCAAATTCCATTCAGGAGCCCAATGAGTAAAAGCTAAGAAGATTTGGAGTTGGAAGCCAAAGAGCCAGAGGCAGATCAAAGCTGGAGCAATATAGACAAGAGTCAGAGCTGGAATTAGTGAGAAACCCAGTGATAGCATATCATCCTAGTGTTGCAAATCTCAAGCAATTGCTTAAAAATAGCTTTGGAGCATTTAATGGAAGACTTAATCAAGATGAGTTAAATAATTGTTTTCATTTATCTTGACACTCTTGTTTATTTTTGCATTTATTTCTATTATCCTTTGTATTTTTAAACACAGCCTCAAAGATGATTGTTAATTTCAGCAATTTGCCCCAAATTCAAATTTTAAGCTTTTGAGTTTATATATATATATATATATACACACACACAGTAGGTAAATTATTAGTAGATAAATATATAGAGAGATAGATAGACTACATATATATATATATATATATATCTTTAGTAGGTAAATTTATGTATTTCCTTCCAGAACAAATGAAAAAACTACACATCACCCATAAACCTTGAAGCTGACAATACATTTTAGTGATCACTGCACAATGATATCATAGGGATAATGTGTCATCTTAACTAAAAGCAAGCAGATAAGAAGACAGGAATTTTATAAATTTCCAGTCACATAGCTCAAACTCAATTATCAAATAAGAATCTTTAAGTAGATTCTAGTTTTGCCAATAATTATTTGAGGCTATAGTTTATAACCTGAAGTCTTCCTCAATCACCTCTATAATTTAGGCTCAAAAAGTGTATTTACTATTACTATAGATAGTCTTTTTATACTACCATGGAAGTAATTACTTCAACCTTTCTGGAAGGCAATTTGGCAAGTCATACTAAAAGCTTACAAGTATCCTTCTCTTTTGACAGAGAGATCCTGTTTGTGATTTGTAAAGTTTTTCTAAAGGAACAACCATATATGTATGAAAATATCTGTCTACAGGATGTCCATCACATCATTATTAACAATAACAAAAGAAAAAATTCAAAGGTACAAAATAAGAGGGTGGTTAAGTAAACTACGAAAAATCCATATAGTGAAACTAATTAACCACAAAAAAATTGTTGTGGAAGAACATTTAATGAATAAAGAATGACAAATTACCAAGTGAGAAAAGCATGCTACAAATAGTATATAATGTCTCATCCTCTTAAAATACGGAGAGAAAGAGCAAGAGGGACTTATTTGATAAAAAATATTAATATTCTTTATCTCTAATTGTTCTTAGAACACAGTTTGAGCTCCTTAATATGACATAAAACTTTCACATGATCTAGTTCCTACTGTGAGACAAAGTAACAAACCTAAGAAGCCGTGTTTGCTCATTTCTGTTTGCTGGCATAATTTCACACGCCCCTGACTCTGGCGATGTGCAGCTCTCCAGAAAGATGCTTTGAAGACAAACAGGATAGAGCACACTGCCCTGAATCTCTTGCTTGAGTCACTACATTCTTTAAGAGATAAATGACCCCAGTCCTTGCCTTTTCCTACACATAAGATAACCTCTGATGGGGTTAGTGATTATGGCTCTGTAATCTATAACCAGATGTACTCTTGCACCAAACCTTGATGCGATTTTGCAAGTACTGAACCTCCACCACCTATACATAGGCAGCGGGCTGAAGTACTGTACCGAAGCAGTCTGATAGAACCTCTCTAAAGCGCTGCCCCTGGCTATAGGCCTCAGCCTGTAGTCATCAGTAAGACTCCTGAATAAACTAACTTTAATTCTTTAAAAGTTTGATTTTTTTTTCTTTAGTTGACACTACCTATCATTCCAACTTCCCCTTTGCCACTTTCCTTTTTGCGCACTACTGTCTATTCAGTCTGAGCCTCCGTTCCTAGAGTGTGCCAATGGCCTTGGGGCCTGGCCATTTGCAGTTTCCTCCATCTGGAAAGCTTTTCTTGCATTCACCATCCCTGCCACCACTCCCTGACCCTCTTTCAGGCCTCAGATTGAAAACATCTTCATAGCAGCCCACCCCTCGCCCCAGTTTAGAGAAGGCCCCCTGGTTATACATCCTCAAAAAACCCTGGACCCGATTTTCATACCATTTACGTCTATTGTAATCATACAGTTACTTTTGTGACTCTTTAATATCTATTACCTCTAACAGACCACAAACTCCAAAAAGGTACAAAATATGTATTGCACCTATCAGGCACTCAATAATTGCTGGACGGATGAAGAATGGATGGAATTATGGGTATTATTTATTTTCCTCTCTTCTAAGTATCTACAGCAAGCATGTATAACTTCTGTAATAAGAAACAAAAAGTTTAGCTACAAAAAAGCCTAATTCAAATACTCTAAAACTAAAGAACTTCAGGTCTGGGAATATTCTTGAATTATTCCAGTTATATCAACACTCCTTTTTGCTTGCTAGTATAAACTATAATAGATCATGACTTTGAAATCAGGATTTAATGTCTCTGTTACGTATTTTGAACTTGAATTTGATTTCCTATTTTTCACTGCAATCATTAGAAGCTCCTCAAAGTGAGAACATAAAAACCAAGCAGGAAATATGTGGATGGTGAAAGAATTTTGCCTTAAGAACCTGCTTCTCAGATAGTAAGTACTAAAATAGGAATTTCATGGGTCAGATAAAAAGAGATAACTCTTAAATTGTGGAATTGGTTCAATGGCATGTGTGAACTGATAATATCTCCCCCTACTCCTTTCTTTCAGCATTGACCTGTGTAACAAAGAATTTGATTTCCACCATTCAGCCAATGTGAAAATGATTGCCAATCTAGTACATGATCCACAGTCTGAGTCTGTGATTCTTTTCTGATGAGAACAGATCCTTATGTTTGTACATGTCTTAGTTTTTTTCCCCAAGTTGTTTCCCTGTTTTTAAGAACATAAAATGTATTTCAACACTTAACCCAAGAAGTGTAATGGAGAACTACAAAATGTTCCAGCTAAGTTTCTCTTTTGAAATGCTCACCAAGCATCGCTACACAGGCTGCCTGCATGGTAGCTTAATGGTATGTTATAAAAACCCTTTTCAACACTAAACAGGAAAGTAAACCTGCCAAATTTACTGTAAAATACAAAATTAATTTCCTGTCACAGTCTCACTGCCAAAATAATCTCATCCACTGTTGAAAGTTTGTAAGTTGAATCTTTTCCTAAAAATTGGAAATTAAATGCCATGTTACTAATTAAGCCTCAAGTTATGATTTCTACTTGTTAAAAAAGAACAAATATAGTACTTCCTCTTCAAGTGATCTGAATTGTTCAATATGTGGATAAGGTTCTTGGTAATATTTTAATTTTATTATTATTAACCTGGCAGAAAACATTGTTTCATAACGAGGTGTAATTTTAATAAAATAAAATATAACTGCATTATTATAAATGCTTCCTCTTGACTTTCTCTTAATCTATCCAAATTCAGTGTTTCTGGTGGAACCACTTGAGTTCACATAGATTTATCTCACCCTATAAAAGCACAATTCATTAAACAGACTAGTCTATTTAAACTAAGGCAATTTTATCACAGTCAATTCAATTATTTAACACTGCTTTTTTAACTCACTACTTAAAGCTTTCTTTTGACAAGTATTCCTTTAAATAAATGAGTTGTAATTTAAAGAATGGAAAAAGATCAAGTCGCCTTGCAATATATGCAATTAGCCTATAGGGAGATGTTTTGCTGATACAAAATTAAGTTTGATTTGAAAGTTAAACTGAATCTCAAGTAACAGAAGTCACCAAGATTATTTTTCAGAAAAAAATAAATATAAAGGAACATCCTATGTGCCATTAACTTTACTTGTTGTGTTGGCTGCATTTTCATTTAAAAGGGTAACATTTTGGCTAAGCCTGTATACTTAAAGAATGAGAGTGATCATCTGAATAATTTATTCCAAACATAATATTACCTGAATTATGCAGAATCAACTTATCTCATCCCACTAAATGATTATCTGGTTAGTGAGTTTGTAAAGTAGTGATAAGTCACGGAATGAAATGTTTAATAATTGCCTCATTAAGTGCTAACAAAAGCAAGTTAAACTGGTATGATAAGTTCCTTTGAAAAGTTTCCCCACAAAATTTTTTGTTTAAAATTTTCATGAGATTTAAAAATTATTTAATATTATAGATTTGAACTATACATTGAATGAACTGAGTAAGAAATGTTTCCATAATTAAAGGAAGTCAGCTGTGTTCAGAGCACAATGTATTCATCAAGCAGTGTCTTCACAAAGGCAATGCCATTAGTTGCTCATTCATCCTAGAAAAATAACGTGAGAAGAGTCAAAGGACCATGCTGCATTGCCTGCTATTGTACAAGAAGATTGCTGTGATGTGCAGCCTGGTTTTGATGTGATTTATGAAATGAAGCTCATGACTTTTAGTCAGATTTCAAGTAGCATTGCTCCTTAATGGAAATACTCCAAATATATTATTGTTACTGAAATTTTCAGGTTAAAGGAATATTTTGGTACTTGGCCTTTCACATTTTTACTTTTATTTCTTCTTTCTTTTTTTTTTTAAGAACAGCTATAGATGACTCCAATTGTTCTGGTATAACCACTCATTATATCTTTCTTAATAAAAAACCCATTGGAGCAAATGACTTTTCTTAGCATAAGTTAGTGAATCAATAACTTTTATCAAAAATAATTGAATATTGTCCAGTATTAAACTCTTCATTATATTGGAATCACCTAGAAATTAAATGTTGCATACTGAGATATACCTGAAATAGTAGTGTTAAATTTAATGATAGCTATGTATGCCTTCTGGACTTACTTTGCACTTTCTATATCCCAAAAATTAAATACATACTAATAATTTTTAACAAAGCATTACAATATTTTCATAGGATATAAGCACCAATTTTAACCAGTCACAGGTCATAAAACCTAAGAGCCAAGTTGGAGATCATCCTGAAAGCCTCATTTGGATGTAAGTTCATGTGGATTAATTACCTAATTTAGGAGTGCAAGAGTAAGCCAAGCTATACTTAGAGGGAAATGAAAGAAAAGCCTAGACAAAAATTTCCAAACAAAATGCAGTTGTAGTGTGTGTGTGTGTCTTAGAAGCCTATTTCATTCTCACCTTTCATCTTCCCCAGCAGTCGTGCCTGGTGTCCCCATCAGGTCTGTCTCTGCCCTAGATGTGCAGTTTAGCCCTTATATGTATCACCACTCATGAACAGTGGCTACGGCTGAGGATACCCAACCATGTGGTGGGATCCATGTGGCAGACAAAGCTGTCGCCAGTAGATGGACTGCTGGAAGCAACAGCCACAAAATGTTCCCCCTCAACAGGGACCTAAATTCTTTATCCTGGTTTATCATAAAGTACAAATGTATCTCTTTGAGCTATCTCCAAATTCCATTTCTATACCTCATTTCATGTTGCCAAGGATAAGATTTCCTTCTGTAATCTCCTTAGTAGTATTATTAGATACATGGGGCTTG
This sequence comes from Lepilemur ruficaudatus, assembly GCA_963574885.1. Taxonomy (NCBI): domain Eukaryota; kingdom Metazoa; phylum Chordata; class Mammalia; order Primates; family Lepilemuridae; genus Lepilemur; species Lepilemur ruficaudatus. The sequence continues at coordinate 30,227 of CAUYRT010023043.1, forward strand.
TGATTGCTATTGTCATCTACTTAATGTCAGACTCTCTTTCAAGTTCACACCAAGTACTGGGTGTGGGATGAATGAGAAAGGTGAAAGTCTTGGGGTTCAGACTAAGGGTACTTAAGCAGACAAAAGACATGTCTGTGCCTTCAGAGAAGACACATTCACCAGTATTAACATTTGCCAGCACAACTCTACCTCGACACTGTCAAGATGGGACAAGACACACAAGCAGTTCCCATCCTCAAGAACTTTCTCTTTCCTTTGCTTTTCCTTATGGGTTTCATTTTCTTTAGAATTCTCTGTCCTTCTCATATTTTCTTTATAACCTTCCATACTTATTAAGTTAATAAAAATAAAAACAGTTTAAAATAGAGTATTTGATGAATTCAATCTATGAGAAATATAAACACCTCCCATAACTTAAAAATAAAAAATAAAAACAATAGTACACAATAAAATTTCACTTGATAGTGTAACAAAGGCAAAGACCTAAAGAAAAAAAGCAAAAATGTATTAAAAGCTGTACCTTTAAACCCCCCTCCCCCTTTTTGGGAACTAAAACCTGCATCCAAGACTGAGGCCAGTAATTAGAGGGGTAGGGGAGTGTTCTTTGTTTTTTATACCACAGGAGATGGCTCAGCAGAGGTCAGGAGATTGCCTTTGCAGGAGATGGTCAATCAGAACCATCAACTGTAGTTACACAGCAATAGCCTGAGGCTGAAACCCCTCTTCAAAACTATATTTGTGCTTATAGTTAGGACTATGGGACTTTAAGATGAGAATCTGCCATTCTCATTTCCTGGCAAATGAATAAACTTCTCTTTCCTTCTCCTGAAGCTACTTGTCTTTCATTTTTCATTCAGCCATGGGGATAAGTACCAAACTTTCAGTAACAATTGCTGAATCTCATCTTTTCTTCTTCATGTGACAATTGTTTGTTCATCTTTCTTTTTGTTTGTGTTCACTGAAGAAAAACTTCTATTGCCACAAAAATTGATGCCAGAACTTTAAAAGATTTTAGATAATATATTGATTAGCAATAAGTAATCCCATATTCATCATATGTTAGAGTTTTTGTGAGGGTTACATAAGATAATAGAAAGCACTAGGTAGAGTTTTGAGTACCTGGTCTCAGTGTCATTCCTTTCTATGGAATCTAGGAGCTCAATATATGTTTATTTCACTTTCCTATTTCCTATTTCACTTTCTTGGTTAGTTAATAACCTGATTTGAATTTAGTGTTCTGGGAGCATATGCAGGAAGTTTGGAATATTAATAAAGAAAAAAGAAGGAAAAATTGAGTGATCTCCTCAATATCCCAATGTTCCCTACATATACATTCAGTACTCTTGTTCCTACTGCCCAAGTCTTCCCATGATAGCAACCTATCCAGGCCTGCTGTGAGATCCAATTTTTATCAACCACTTACATCAATCAAGCCAGTGTGGCTGACCGCCACTGGACACTTGAAATGAAATCATGCTAATATATTAATACAGCTTTAAGGAAGTTTAAAATACTACGGAAAGCTCTAATTTTTTAAGAGTTGGCTTGATAGCATAAATTGTTTTTCTAATTTATTGAAATTTCTAAATTGTGCAAATTTTAAAGAAACTGATTAAAAAAACAGCACAGGGGTATAAGGGAAAGATATTTGACATCAAAAATCTACACAAAGACCCTGTCAAAAAATCTACTCTGAGTGTCAGTTTCCCTGAGCTAGACAAGATTTTGACAATCCTTATGCTGTGTCCACATTTAAACCTATTTCATTATCCGCAAGTTTTAGGATCAATGTATGTGTGATATTGTGATTTATAATAAGATTTATATATTTGGTGTTCATCCAGTTTCCTGGCAAACAAATCCTAAAACTCTTGGAATCTCAGTGCCCTTTGTATGCTAATGAATGATGAGTGGCTGAGAGCCCCTATATATAGCCTCAGGATGGGGGCTGGTCACCATAAGACCAAGGCATGATTAGAGGGTTGGGACTTTCAGTCACACCCCTCCACCACCAGGAAGAGGAAAGGGGCTGAAGGTTAAGTTGATCACCAATGGTCAATGATTTAATCAATCATGCCTACCTAATGAAGTTTCCATAAAAATACAAAAGGACTAGATTTCCAGAGCTTCCAGATGGCTGAACACATGGAGGTTCCTGGAAGGAAGGGCATGGAAGGTCTTCATCCCTTCCCAAATCCCCTGTACTATGCATCTCTTTCATCTGGCTGTTCATCTGTATTCATTGCAATATCCTTTATAATAAACCACTAAACATAAGTGTTTCCTTGAGTTCTATGAGCAGCTTTAACAAATTAATTGAACCCAAGGAGGAGGTCATGGGAACCCTGGTTTATAGCTGGTCTATCAGAAGAACTGGCCACCACCTGCATTTGCCATGGGGGGAACTGGGGGACAGTCTTGTGGAGCTGAGCCCTCAACCTGTGGGATCTGATACTATATCCTAGTAGGTAGTGTCAGATTTGAATTGAATTAGAGGATACCCAGCTGATGTTCACTTGGAGAACTGCTTGGTTGGGGGAGTGTGGGGGGAACCCCCACACATCTCGGGTCTGAAGTGTTGTCTTGGCTGTGCAAAAGTAGGGAAAAGCACCCTTGGTTTTTCCTTTATCCACTATTAAGACTACTGAGAAGTAGTGAAGGGAAGAAGCATAGTAGTTTCTTTTGTATGTAGATAATTTGCCATCCCAAAGGGTGGCAGCATTAATATTTTTCAATGTGATTTGTTTTCATCAAATTTAAAAATACACAGAAACTCAATGCTAAAGGAAGGGCATGAAATGGTTAACTTCCCATAATCTTTTTTTTTTCACTGATGTAAAGTACAATTTCAATAGTATAATGTTTTAATTAATGTAATTAAGCTTCCATGTATTTTATTATAAAGGAATTTCAGGTTCCTGGCAAATTCTACAAATATACATATGGCTACATCTGTACAAAGAGTGAAATGGAAAATTAAGGACCATAGTTAGTTCCAACATTTCTTTTTTCCTTTTTTTATATTATTTTATTGTTAAAATGGAGAAGGGAAAAATAGGTCATAAACAGTTCCTGCTATTGTTTTTGTTATTTAGTAGGTGACTCGGTAAAGGTGGAGGAAGAGAACAGAAGTTTGTTTATACGTTTACCCTAACCCTAACCCTAACCCTACAGCCAGGTGAAAGAGATGCATAGTACAGGTAATAGCCTTTGGGTTGTTTCTAGTTTGGGATGATTTAGGAATAAAGCTACTATAAATACTCAAGCACTTATTTCTGGTTTTGTGTGTGTGTGTGTGTGTGTGTGTGTGTATCTTTTCTTCTCTTTTGAGTGTGTAGGACTGGAACTGTTCTGTTGTATAATAAGAATTAATATATATTTAAGTTTATGGATGCTGTCAAACAGTTTTCCAAAATGGCTATACCCTAGGGCATTATCATTAGCAATATGTGAGAGTTACAATTGGTCTCTACACATGCCAGCACCTGGTATTGTCAGCTACAGTATTTTGTTTTAACTTTAGCTATTCTAACAGCAGTGTTGTGATATCTCATGGTGACTGTAATTTGCATTTCTCTAATAAAAAATGGCATTGAGCATCTTTTCATGTGCATACTTGCAATCCATATCTCCACAATAGTGAACTATCCATTCAAGTGTTTTGCTGATTTTTTAATTAGGTTCTTTATTTTCTAATTATTGAGCCTTAAAATTATTTATATACTCCAGAAAAGACCATTTCTCATTTATGTGTTTTATGTAATAAATATTTTCTCCTAGTCTAGGACATTTTAAAAATTTCTTAACATTGTCTTTCAAAGACAGGAAGTTTTAATTTTGATGAAGTTCTATCATTTTTTCCTTTTATGGTTTGTACTTTTGATTTATGTCTATGAAACCTTTCTCTAACACAAATTCACAAAGATTTCTCCTGTTTTCTAGTTTAGCAACTTGTGCAGTTTTACAGTTCTGGGTTTTACAATTAGTTCTATCCATTTAGAGTTCATTTTTGTATATGGTACAAAGTACGGGTTGAGAGTTTCTGTTCTTATCTATTATACTTTCAAATATTTCTTCCATCCATTCTCTTTTTTTAATTTATTTTTATGCCAGAATATTACCGGGGTACAAATGTTTAGGTTACATATATTGCCTTTGCCCCACTCGAGTCAGAGCTACAAGTGTGCCCATCCCCCAGACAGTGCACGACGCACTCATTAGATGTGAATATACTCATCCACTCCTCCCCCTCCCACCTGCCCAACACCCGATGAATGTTACTACCATATGTTCATATAAGCGTTGATCAGTTAATACCAATCTGATGGTGAGTACACGTGGTGCTTATTTTTCCATTCTTGTGATACTTCACTTAGTAGAATGGGCTCCAGATCTATCCAGGATAATACATGAGGTGCTAGTTCACCATTATTTTTTATGGCTGAGTCGTAGTCCATGGTAACTATACCACATTTTACTAATCCACTCATGTATTGATGGGCACTTGGGTTGTTTCCACATCTTTGCAATTGTGAATTGTGCTATTATAAACATTCAAAAGCAGATATCTTTTTTATAGATTGTCTTTTTTTCCTTTGGGTAGATGCCCAGTAATGGTATTGCTGGATCAAATGGTAGTTCTACTTTTAGCAGTTTGAGATATCTCCATATTACTTTCCATAAAGGTTGTACCAGTTTGAAGTCCACCAGCAGTGTATGAGTGTCTTCTATCCATTTCCTATCTCTCTTTTATTCTATCTTTTATAGCATCCAATTGATGATATGTTAGCCTGTAGTGCCCATGTCCCAGGCTGTGGACCAGTACTGGTCCATGGCCTGTTAGGGACCAGGCCACAGAGCTCCACCTTTATGCCCCCCACCCCTTGTCCATGGAAAAATCGTCTTCCATGAAACTTAAGAACTGAGGAGGTGAGCAGCCGGCCAGCCAGTGAAGCTTCATCTGTATTTACTGCTGCTCCCCATCACTGGCACCACTGCCTGAGCTCCACCTCCCCTCTTGCCCCACGTCTGTGGAAAAACTGTCTTCCAGGGAACCGGTCCCTGGTTCCAAAAAGGTTGGGGACCACTGTTAGAACATTTGATATTGGTTCACAGTTCTTGGATTTTCCCAGTTTGTTTTCTGTATTTCCCACTCTTTTTCTCAGTGTGCATTAATTTAGATTATTTTAAGGAACAATACTTTCCTTATTTTTTCCTTACTATTTTCCTCAGTTGTATCAAGTTATTTGCTGAACTGTCCAAAAGCATACTTCATCTGTGGTAGCACATGTGTGCATACATGCATATTTGTGTGTGTGTGTGTAATTCTAGCATTTCTCTTACACTCTATATTATAGTTTCTAACTGCTGAAACTTCACATTGTCCACCTTTTCCATTAAATCCATTGACATATTAATCATGGTTATTTTTAAATTTCTGATAGTGCCAACATCTTGATCACCTCTGAGTCTGGTTCTGTTGATTGCTTTGTCTGTTGAAAATTTATTGTTTTTCCTTGCTTTCTGTGCATCTTATAACTTTTTAGTAAACCCTGTTTGTAGTAGAGATATTCTGTGTGACCGCCAGGCCATTAGTATAGGTATTTGAGTCAAGAGTTGAGATTTATTTGGGTTTTGATGCTGCTGTGGTTATCTTTTTTGCACTATAGGCTTCAAATTCTTCTAGTGGTAAATTGCCAATGCCTCAAGCTTAGGATAGACATTGGGGTGTAAGAGATCTTCTTAGTATTTCTGTCCTACCTTAGCTTTCAGGCACCCCTCCACACATGTGCCATAAAATGGTTCTTTCTCCAACCTCTGGCACTTTTATCAGTGGCGGGTTGCTGCTGTTTGCTACTCCATGCTCCTGTTGGGAAGTGGACAGAGTTTTCTGAGTGCCAGAGTCTCAAAGGTATGGTTTCCTTTTGCTCTCCATGGCAGTAAAACTCTGACTTGTGTTTGTGGTTAGTCTTAGGCAGGTATTTTACACTTTAGAAGTAGCAGGCTTTTAATGGTGTCAATATAGATATGAATATAGCCATAAGATCCTGGGCAAAAAAGGGCTTCTTGTCTCCCACTCATCCCAACCATAGACTAGAGTGTGTTTTAGTTCTAGTCTCAGCCATATCAGCTACTATTTACATTTGGTTTCTCCCTGTCACCATCTCCAGTCTTAGATACATTCACAATATAGTCCCTAGTCCTGGGAAGTTTTGTAGATTATGTGGTTTTCTCTCACTTTTAGGATGAGAGCAATAATTTTAATTGTAAATATTTATTTGAATCCATTCTCCCTTGTGTACCTTCTAATGTAGTTTTTGCTTCTGGTATTTTTTTTTCTGCTCACTAATTCCTGAAATCAATCAACTCTTATTTAATTTTATCCCTTTTTTTTTTTTTTTTGTACATTTACTTTTCAACTTCTGATTCAAGGTATATTTTTTAATATCTCCAAATGCTTTTTGGAGAATACTTATTTTAGTTTGAGGTGATGTGTTATACTTCTGCTTTGTGATTGTTTTTTGAGGGAGAATATTCAACAACTGAAATTATTCAGATTTTCTACTTTCCTCTTACAGCAGTTTTATATGAATATGATCTGCTTTTGTTCCATTTCTACTCAATTTATGGATGGGGTTACTAGCTTAAGAGTGCCCTCTTCTGTTAGTTTAAAAAATATTAACATTTTAATGGATAATGATAGGGAGGAGGAGAAGATACTGCCAATTTTTACTTTATTGTCTACAAGATTCTTAATTTTTTCCCCTTATTTCCTTATTTGCCTCCATTGTCACATCTCCAAAGGCCACAACCCTTTCTGTATATAACTGGTTTTCTTAAGAGCAGTGTTTCTCCAAGGATGCCACTTTTGAACTCACTTTCAGGGCCTTTCCATATAGACAGTGCAGTAAACTACCAAGTCCCAGCTCTGTGTTCAGAATTTTGGCACTTATTCTTAGACTTTTTCTCATGGAAGTGATTTCTTTGCTTGATCTAAGTGTCACCATTCATCTATCCGTTTTCATGGAATTTTTTTTTCTTTTTTTTTTTTTTTTTGAGAGAGGTTCTCATTCTGTTGCCTATGCTGGAGTGCAGTGGCATGATCATAGCTCACTGTAGCCTCAAACTCCTGGGCTTAAGTGATCCTCCTGCCTCAGCTTCCTGAGCAGCTGGGACTATAGGCATGTGCCACCATGCCTGGCTAATTTTTTTTTTTTTTTTTTACAATCAATACATTTTATTTTATTTTTTTTGTTATTTTTTTCTTTTCTTTATTGATGTGTACTTTACATATCATGCCTTTACTCCATTTTAAGTGTACAATTAAATGATTTTTAGTGAATTTACCAAGATGTACAGTTAATCACATAAATCAGTTTTAGAGGAATTCCTTTCCCCTATTGAGACCCCTAATTCCGCTCCCCACTACTTTTCAAGCATGTCCCTCCCCTCCACAGTGCCCACCACATTGCTCAGACATGGGTTTACCCCCCACCCCCCAAATCCCTAGTGAAGACTCCCACCATTTGAGCATCATAGTGTTAATCAGTCAGTACCAATTTGATGGCAAGTACAAGTGGGGCCCATTCTTCGGGTCTTGTGTCACCTCACTTTGAATAATGGGCTTAAGCTTAATCCAGGATAATATAAGCGGTGCTAGCTCACTGTTGTTTCTTAAAATTGAGTAATATTCCATTGT
>CAUYRT010023045.1:0-12760 GCA_963574885.1 Lepilemur ruficaudatus
TGCAATAGTAGAAGATAAGATTCAAGAAATTCTGGAGGATAGACTTGTGGAGGAATCTCAGGTAATGGGTACAAAGAAAACAGATCTTGTGCTTGATATTAACTCAGCCACACACTGACTTGTCATCAGCAGGGACCAATATCGGGCCCATAAGGCAGATCTATTTGTCCTGTTATATACCACATTACACAGAAGTTAAGGTCCTCAGAGAACATTTGAGTGGCCTCTTAAACATATAAATAAGGCACTAATGTGGGGATGATACCTTGTAGAGGGTTGGCATGTACTTCCAGATGTGGTATATATTAACATATTGAACTAATAGCTGTTATATGCTGTTATGTCTCAAAAGCTTAGAATATGAGTCTGTGAACCAAAGGATAAAAGTAAAATTGGCTTCTTCCACCAAGTTTCTTTTGGGCTTATTCCCAAAGAAACTTCAGAGATTTCTGGTTTTTTAGCCACATATTTTGGTTCTATTGGGTTAGATATCTTAGTCCTAAGAGTGGAATGATGCTACAAGCTAACACAGTACAATTTCCACAGATCCTAAACTTATGACTATAGCTGTTCATTTGGGGTTCTTCAAGAAAGGACATATTGGACTTCATGTGGGACAGGAGGGAGTGAATCTGAGCTGTGCAAGGCATAGACTGCTGGAGATGCTATTGGTGACTGGCCTTTATCCCCTAAGTCTATTCTGGATCCAACAGAAGTGTTGGTGGATTCCTGTAAACACATCCACTTTCAGCCTCCAACTTCTGTGTCTTCCTGCTTAAGGACTTATGCTGACCACTGGAGGATGCTTAGAAGCTTAACAATCACAGGCAGAAGTATGAAATTCTTGAAATACAATAAAAAATGGAATATGATGAACTTTTCATTTTCTTTTATGTTGTGATACTGCTTCAAAAGCTTGACAGATTTTCTCAAATATTTTAGATTAAAATTAAAAGCTGACATCAATGATAAATTTCAAAAAAAATATTAGATTAATCTATAAGATTTCCCAAAATGTTATATTTTTGAAAACATTATATGCATTTTAACATGCACAGATTATTTTAAATTTATTAGTTATTCCATTTATTTGATTCACTGCTCCACCTCTATATTTAATTACAAGCATTCTCCAGGATAATTAAATTCATTTTCTAAATTAAAGAAGCAGCTAAACTATCGCAGGCAAATTGAGGTTCCTATTTTGAAACTTCAGAAGCACTAGAGAGTTGAGTAATACTTAAAGACTGTCCACCAGGACATCGAATCTGAGTGCTTCAAGTTAATTATGTCTGAGTCACAGTTAGGGACACTAAGCAAACGTGATAATGGGCTGGTTTAGTAGTCTCTTTCTGCACTCTTCACCGCATCTTGCCCTGTGGTACAGGGATTTCCTGATATTTCGGCTGTGTCCTTTCATTGTCCCTGACTTTGGCTGTGTATTCTGCACCCTGTGGTTTGTGACTAATTGGCTGGCACTCTGGTTCTCACTTTCAGAAAAGTCCTGCTTTACTCTTGGGCAAATGGTGTCATGTTGATAAGGTCCCTGTCACATGTAAGTCATAAGAAATTCAAAAGGTCTCTTTCTGTTCTCTCCCACATATGTCAATGTTCCTGTGCAATTGCCAAAGCCTGTTATGGAAGTTTTAGGTCTAATAGTGATTTTATACAACTTTCCTTCTCATTACTTTTATTTAATCCATTATGAGACTAAATCATAAATCTCTTAAAACCTCCAGGATTCACCCATTTCTCTCTATCCCTCGCACTATCATCCTAGTCCAATCTCTTACAAAAGAGTCCTAAGTAACCTGCCTTTCTGTCCCCACTCTTTTCTGTATCCGCTCATTAGTAGCCAGATGCTATTTTTGAAATATAAACACAATTATGTCAGTTTTCCTTGCCTCCTACCACAGTCACTCACTGTCACATGATCCCATGGGTTTGCACAGTGCTTAGTCCTAGTGCTTCCAGCACCTGGTGCCTCCACAGCACTGTGCTGGTAGCCCCTCCGCTTACGATGCTGCCCCCCCCACTCCACCTGCAAATACCTCCTGTTCATCACAGGGCTCTGCCAGTTGTCACACATACAAACAAGCCTTCTCTGTCCCAACTACATAGGCTGCCATAGCTCCTTGGCTCTATTTTATTTTATTTTTATATGATTGTTTGTTTATCTCTTTCAATTCCATGTGGTCCGGGGCTGGGTTCACCATTGTATTCCAGCGCTTCTGTTGAATAAATAAATTACCTACTCAGTTACTCCTTGGAATTGTGGTTAACCATACTCTCACCTCCACACTTCATTCTAGCTCTGAAAGCAAACTGGAGGAATTTTCTTTCACCTATTTCTTCCTCACTTATTAGGAAGTAGTAGGGTAGTAAGGTAGGTTTCCAGAGTACTCGGGATGCAGGTCTTTGGGAACCTGAAACCGACTCAAGGGGGTCTGGGTTTGGGAGGGTGCAAAAGGCTGGACTAAGGATGTTTAATGAATAAAGAAATGTGATGGAGTAAGACAATTGCATGGGACCGTCAGTGTGGCATCTATGGAGTTAAGGAAGGAAAGTAGTATGATGGGGCTATCCCATGTTTTTCTTCTTAATCTTACCACTGTTCTATTACCAACAATTAGTGTTAACTCCTCTTAGGGATTATGAAAACTGGGCAGAGGTGCTGGTCTGCACTGAGGACATGAATACTTTTTATAACATTGATTCTACGGGAGCATGCATTTCAGAGCCAAAATTGAATAAATTGAATAAACAAGAATTCCTGGTACACAACTCATTCACAACCTGAAGACTCCATATATCAAAGAGAAGTTGCCTGACAATAGTTTCCAGCATTATACTTCAAAAACATCTGTCTTTCATGAATGAGCAAAGGAAATATATTCTTTTTGAAGGAGAGGCACTATAAAATAGTGCTTTATATACATTACAGAAAATTGTTGGATTTACTCCAGATAAATTATTCATCACTTTTCCTGGGCAATGTTAAGATTTTAAAGTAATGGCTAAGTTTTTGCTTCATCTCCATAATGTAACTTTTAAAATACTTCCAGTTATACTTTTTAAAACATTTATTTTAGCATATATGAGTCAGCAGTAACAGCTACTCAGATAACTGTTGAACTACTTAAATATATTTTGTTTCACAAGCCATCCATTCTTTTGCAACTTCAAATTTACCATCTAGTAGCAGCAATACAATTTAAAAAATGTTATCTACCCATATCCTGAATTTGCCCATTTCCCAACTGTCTGTGGTTTACATTTCAAATTTAACATGAAACCCATGGGCATTTACTTACACCTTACCATGGAGGTCTTTAGAACCTTTTATAGTTGCCCTTAAATATTTCTTCATTCTTCTTGCTCCAGGATTTTTTAGGAGGCCTCAAAAGCTGTTCCACCTGTCTTTTGTAAGTATGTTTATTCCGCCTGGTGCTGTTCTTCCAGTTCCCTGTTGGTTCACCATCTTCCGCAGGCACTGCTGGGAACTACCTGGCAAAGCCAGGGTCTTCCTGGATATTTTCCTCTCCGTCAGCATCTCTAACGAGCCGTCAGGCACTGTTGATGCCACTGCAGAAAGCGTGGACTTTGGCAGGTGAGGCCACTATTCTCTTGAGGACTGTGGTCTCTCTCTCAGCTGCTGCTACTGCAGCTGGTTGTTCCTCTTTGCAGTCCCATAAATGCCTTGAGGTAGTAGCGGTGCTTCTAAAGCTGCTTTACCAATGGCTGGTGCAGTGCAGGACAACGTGTCTCTCTGGTGACACATTCTCTTGGAATTAGAGTCACATGAAGCACTTGTTGTACCTTGTCTTACATAGTGTTAGAGAAACTTGTTTCTCCTGTTTTTATTTTATTTTGTTTTGTTTTGTTTTATTTTATTTTACAGTCAACCCTTGTTATCCTTGGAGGATTGGTTCCAGGACTCAAATATCAAAATGTACAGATGTTCTTGTATAAGTTGGAGGATGCTCTTCATAAAGTGATGTAGGATTTGCATATAACCAAGCAGATCCACCTGTATACTTTAAATCATCTCTAGACTACTGATAATGCCTAATATAATGCAAATACTATGAGAATAGTTGTTATATTGTATTGTTTAGGGAGGAATGACAAGAAAAAAAATATGTACATGTTCCATACAAACACAACCTTATTTTTTTTCTCAAATATTTCCATCTGCAGTTGGTCGACTCTGTGGATGCACACCTCGTGCATATAGGGAGCTGGCTCTGCTTTATCTATCATCTTCCTATTTTCTATAGTTCTCAAGCATGAATACATAGAAATTATGCTGTGATGTAAATTTTGACTTTTCTGAAAAGTAATATTTCCTCTGATTATGCTCTTAATGCAAAAAGCCTTTGCTCTTAGCAGATCATAACAAATGTTAGAATTCTACTTTGAATGTCAATCAATGCATTCCTTCAACCCCAATTACCATTAATTTTCAGCAAGACTAATTTATAAAGTTCTCTTACTTCCAAATTCTATTAATGGGGTGCTGAACTGACATGTTCTCTTCCCAAAAAAAGTCATACTGATTTTTTTAAAAAAGAAAGGTATAAAATAATATAATATGCAGCATGCCACACAAAATAAGCAGATAGATAGATAAATAAATGAAATCAGAAGCTTATATATCTTATAACACAATTTATTTTATATAAATATTCCTGAAATGAAATGAAGACTGCTGTGTCTATTGTCCATTTGCCACCATTGATAACCCTGGCTTACTTGAAATTAGACAAATAACATATTATTCAAATTATGAAATCTAATAAATGCAGCAAATACAATTTAGTCATTGATTGTTGTATTCACAATCAGCATTTTTTAAGGCATATAAATTTCCATAAAAATAGAAAATAAAAGTTACCATAGTATAATGCAAAATAAATTAAAAGATCTAATTACTAAAAGATCTTCCTTGACCTGCAGATAGAAATACAGAAAAATTAACTTTATGATTTATTCTAAGAGCATTGACTCTCAACCAAAGCACTTTTAGAATGCAGTGTCTTAGGATGCTAACTACGTGGTAAGGGCACATTTCTCCGCAAAACTGCCCACACTTCAGATCATGCTCAGGTATTCTCAGGTACCCAAACTTCTGACTAGGTTGCTACAAATTTGGGAGTTCCCGCTACCCCCTCGAGTTCAATAGTTTGCTAGAATGACTCACTGAGTTCACTGCAAACATTATACTTATGAAGAAAGTTTTATTACAGAAAAAAGAATACAGATATAATACCTATAATAATGACTTTTGTCCTATATTAAGTAAGACTCTTTTGAAGATCAATATCTACAAAGCAGCAATGCAATAAACGGGAGCAACGGGATAATCAAGGGCACAGTGCTTTGTGTTTGATATTCCACATTCCCTCCACCTAAGTGAAATGTTGAAAGCAAGCTATTAACCGAAAAAGCATCAATACCCATAAAATTCTGGGTTCCTTTTTAATCCACATAAAATCTATCACTTCTTCCTGACAGAGATCCAAACATTGTGAAGATGCGACGATCCCATCTCAGTAAAATCAAGTAGTGCTTGATAAATGATGGTTCGTTAATGAGAATTTTACTGAGAATTGTATATATCAAACTTTAAATCTAAGAAGTGAATTAAAACATCACTCACGTAGATAGGTAGTGAGACCAAGGAAAACCACATTCCCTTTCAGTTGAAACACTGACTTTGGGTAGATTGCTTCCAAGTATGTGGTTTATGGAAAAACGCTGCAGAAATGGGATCAGCATGTCATCCTGAAGACAGAATGGGCTACATGGAAAAACATAACTCTGGAAAAGATCTAAAATAGGAACCAAAAATAAAATGACTTTAATTTTTTAAAAATGCAGGAATTTATAAGTATAATAAAAGTTCATGATTCTATGTGGAAATAAAATAATAATAGGGTTACAAAAGGAAGAATTGAGTAAACAATAAAATTGTCAAAAGAAAATGTATATTGATAGTGCCTGAAAGAAGTCTGAGAAAACAGAAAAAGAAGGTCCCCACATTACAGCAAAAATAAATGGAAAGGCAAATGCACTAAGAACTGTCCTATAGAGAAAACTTTCAAAATTACAATACTAAAGGACAAAATCTACAATCACTAAGCTCTCAAAATAACAAAATACTAAATGAACACATCAAAATAAAATTAGGAAAGTCTTCCTATAAGTTATGAAAAAATCATTACAGGCTTTTAGGGAAAGAAATTTGAGTCAGAGAATTTGGTATTAAAATAGTTTTTATGTTTTATAAATACATACTCAGATATTTAATAGCACAAATATTCTATCATACATGACTTTTTCAAAAAAAAGTACATATGCATACACACACACACATACACAAACACACACCAGCTGGCTGAGAGCTGGTCTGAAATATACACTTTAAGATTGGTGGGGTCGTTGCCAAAAAAAAAAAAAAAAGAATTATGGTGAGTAAGATAGCCCAAATAATATCCAATATATTTTTACAACTAAATATGAATATTAAAATAATCTTTGTAACAAAAAATCTAAAATGTAACTTGTGAGAGTGTGATAGCAATAGTCTGTGCTCTAAATCTTAGTTTATACCAACACAGAGGTAGTTTTGTTACAAAGATTAATAATAAAAGATTTTGAACACGACAAACATGTTTAAATTCCAACTACATCACTTACTAGATTTGTATTATGAGATGTCATGTAAGCTCAGTCACTTAATTCTAAAATGTAGTAAATTATCACAAATATCAAAATTATTGCTGCAGATATCAGGATCGAATATGTGAATTTAATCCCATCTGTGTTACTTTGTCATAAAACTTGTTTCTTGACAACATACTTGATGCCATTCTCCTATATTCACCTCTGTTTAAAAATAGAATACTGCAATGTGTGCCTAAAGTTGTGGCATGGTGGGTAAGATACCATTTAATTAATGATGGCAACTCTGGTTGCATTGTGGTTTATTGCCACCTGCCATGTATTCAGTCTCTGAAAGGCCAAGTTTGAAGCTTTCTCAAAAGGAGAAGAGTTAACTGCAGAGAATGGAGTAGGTTTATTCTAAAACCTTAAGAACATGCGCTGTGCTATGAATCACCTATAATGTCTTTTCTAAGGCTTGATGACATTCCTGTTTGCCATATAAACTTTAGTCAGCATTGAATCTGCTGAGTCATATGGCCCATGTGGTCAAGTAGCTTTCTTGGCAGTCTGGAACTAAAGCAGATACTCTTTTACTGTGGGCCCTCCCAAAACGAGCTGCTTCTCAGGTTACAGACAAGGGGTATGGTAGAATATTGAAATAAGTCATAGGGAGCCTCAAAAATTGCAAAGAGAGGTAGGGTATGGTGGCTCAACCTGTAATCCTAGCACTCTGGGAGGCCGAGGTTGGAGGATTGTTGGAGCTCAGGAGTTTGAGATCACCCTGAGCAAGAGCAAGACCCCATCTCTACTAAAAATAGAAGGAAATTAGCCTGACAACTAAAAAATACACAGAAAAAATTAGCCAGGCATGGTGGCGCATGACTGTAGTCCCAGCTACTTGGGAGGCTAAGGCAGAAGGATCGCCTGAACCCAGGAGTTTGAGGTTGCTGTGAGTTAGGTTGAGGCCATGGCACTCTAGCCCAGGCAAACAGTGAGACTCTGTCTCAAAAAACAAACAAACAAACAAACAAACAAAAAATTTCAAAGAGGCCACAAGTGGTGCTTTTTATCTTAGATTTAGGAAGGACAAGATTTAACAACTTATTTATTCATTTTTTTTTTTTATTTTGGAAGGGATATGACAGCATGCTCTATACCAAGTGTCAGTAAACCACAGCCTCAGGGCCAAACCCAGTCCATTGCCTATTTTATAAATAAAGTTTTATTGGAAATCAGCCACATTGATTTGGCTACATACTGACTATGGCTATTTCAGGATACAATGGCAGAGTTGAGTAGCTGTGATAGAAATGTATGATATAACCTAAAATATTTACTATCCACCCCTTTAAAAAGTAGTTTGCCAAACCCTGCTCTAGACTACTGGACACCTAGAAATTTGATGGTGACACTGTATTTTGTGGGCTTATTTCATACCTTTTGTCATGCACTTGTCTTACCGATGCATCTAAATAGTTGCTACGTTCTGCACACCACATGGATAAGCACCATGTCATCAATTTAATGAGCCAACTTTGTGTCCTATAGCATGGAGCTATGACAAAAATCCTTGTCACTAAATTATGTCAATGACATAACAGTGAAGTTGTACTGCTGGTCATACCAGCTGAAAGCAAATTTTCTGATGACACTTAGTCACAGGTATAGACAAAAAAAAAAAAAGTTTTTCTATTTATTGATTTCATACATATGCCAGAGAATATATTGATTTGTTCCAGCAATGAAACTGCATCTAGAACAGCAACTACAATTGAAATCATCACCTATTTACGTTTGCAGTAATTCACTGCTATTATCCAAGATATAGCTCTCTTCTGCGCAGTTCAAATAGGTGGCATGTTAAACGTGAAAGTGGCAGGAATCACTGCCTCTTGTTTCTTTTGAGTTCTTTGTGGTGGTACTAGTATCTGCAATTTTTTTCCAGGAATGCAAGTGCTCAGATTTACTGATCATTTTTTGGAAGATTGAGATTGATATTATAGCTCCCTTGGAGTTTTTGCCACAAGATTAGCCCTCAAGCCATACATAAAGGAACCAATATAAGGATTCTGACATTTAATGTTTATCTACTTCTATTAAGCATTTTAGAACTGGGATACTCAGAGCATAGAATCAGGGATGGATTTGGCCCACTGAGAGAGAAATCTTAGCCAAAACTCAACTGATCTGCTCAATGTTATCTCCTGACAACTGGAATACAGTGGTGTTTTTTTCTCCCATAATTAGTGTAAGTGTATAGACAGTGTACAACAATCTTCCCAAGTTTAATCGGGTCCCATTACCCAATGCATAGTGTCATGGAGTGGACTGTGTCCCATCAAAATTCATACGTTGAAGCCCTGACCCCTAATGTGATTACATTTGGAGATGGGGCCTCTGGGAGATAATTATACTCACGTGAGATTAGTATCCTTAAAAGATGAAACACCATATGATCTTTCTTCTCTCTCTGTGTGTCATGTGAGGACATGGCCAGAAAGTCATTGTCTCCAAGCCAGGAAGCAAGTTCTTACCATAACCTTCCAGCCTGTGGGGAAAAAAAAATTTCTTCTGTTTAAGTCATCCAGTCTGTGGTATTTGGTTATGGCAGTCCAAGCTGATTAAGACAGATTTTGGTACTGAGTAGTGAAGTACGCTGTAACAAATACCTAAAAATGTGGAAGTGGCTTTGGGAATTTTGTAAAAGGTACAACTTGTCAACTTGTGAACAATGGAATTGGATATTTAGCTGAGGAGATTTCTAAGCAAAGTGTTAAAGGGGTAGCTTCATTTCTCCTGGGTACATATAGCAAAATGCTAACAAACAGAGATGGATGAAAGAAGGAATTGTTAAGCAAAAAGGAATCAGATCTTGAAGGTTTAGAAAATTCTCAGTCTGTCCATATTGCAGAAAATTAGAAAGTATATTCTGATGAGACTACCAAGGGTGTGACTGGACTATAATTTGATGAAGAGTTTTGTGAGATTATATGAGTGTAAATGCTGCTACTTTGAACTGAAGGTGACAGAGACAGGACAAAATAAAAGAAAGCTGTTAGACGTTTTGGATTAGACAGGACTGGACAATAGACAGAGTGATTAGCTGCAAATGTGTGCTATTCTTTAACAAGAGGGACAAATTCCTCAAACGCAATTTAGAGATCATTAGGGCCACTGCCTCAGTTCAAATGGAGATGGAATACATGTGATTAGCATCAAGAATGTCACGAAAAAACAAGTCAGTTGCAATACCAAGTAAAAAAATTGTTGTTCAGCAGGTAAGAGATGCATCCTGGTTAATTTTGTTTACTAATGCACTTGACCATATGATTTTATCTCCAAATGTTATATCTACAGTGTCTAATTACTTTTGTATGATATTCAAGAATAAACAAATCTAATCTGTGGCAATAGAAATAAAAAGAGAGGTTGCTCTTAGGGGTTGATTGGAAAAAACAACCTGAAACTTCTTACGAATATGTAGTTCAGAGAGAGATAATTGGATCAATCAAATTACTCCCTCCATGAGAAAGATGAGAAAGTACTTGGGAAATTGCTTATTCTTATGCAAAAAGTATATAAAATTGGATCATTACTTCATCCTCTAAAATAAAATCCATTTCAGGTGTATATAAGACTTAGATATAAATTTTTACCCTGTAGTATAAAGGAAGGAATCTCTTTTTAAAAAAAATTATTATGGGTATATAATAGTTATATGTCTTTATAGGAGACATAACCTGGTCAGCAGATGAACCATTAGAGAACAATGTAATGATTTTGACTAGATTAAAAATAAAAATGTCTGCCTTAAATAATGAACCATCCCCAAGGAAAAAGTAATAGATTTGTATCACAGAAATATATTTGTAACATACATACCTAAAACTCAATGACTATGTAGGATGTGTTTTTAAAAATTCCCAACAAATCAATAAGAAAGACCAATTTTAAATAAAAAAGAGAAAAGTATTTAATAATCAATTCATAAAAGTGACTAAATAACTTTAAAAAAGAGTCAGACCTGCAAGTAATCACTGAAGTGGACATTAAATAACAATAAGATATAGTTTCACATACAAAAATCTGTAGAATATGTAAAATCTGCCAACATCAAGTGTTAGAAGAAAGGTAAGGAAATATTCACTGGAGGTGGGAGCATAAATGGGTACAACTACCTTTGAGAATGTTTAAAAATATCCAGGAAAAATAAAGATAAGCATAGCAAGAATAAACATTCTGTGAAGCACTACGGAGGACTCTAACCATTTCTGTAGTATTTTTGTTCTTGAGAAAAGGTGTTCTGACCAAGTATGTCAAATGTTAACATCCAGTAAACCTGGATGTAGGCACATGGAGCTTTGTTACTCTACCTTCTTTTATGTATAGATCAAATATTTCTTTAAAAATTTTATAAGAAAGAAACCACAACAAAATTTTAAGAAGACAACCCAATTAGCATCCCATGACGTTACAATTCTCAATCTTGAATCACAGATAGTAAGGAAATTTGAAATGAGATATGTGCTCAGACATTGGGATACCATAAGGACTGGAAGAGCAGATGCGGTCATGTGCCACATGGTGATGTTGCAGTTGATGATGGACTGCATGTGAGATGGTTGTCCCAGAAGATTATAGGGGAGCTGATAAATTCCTATTGCCTAGTGCAACGATTTACCCACGTTAGTGGTGATGGTGTAAACAAACCTAGTGCACTGCTAGTCCTGTAAAAGAATAGTATATACAATTACATATAGTGCGTAATACTTGATAATAAACGTCTATGTTAAGGGTTTATGTACTTCCTATACTATACTTTTTACCATTATTTTAGAGTGTATGCCTTCTGCTTAAAAAAAAGTTAACTGCAGAACAGCTTCAGACATGTTCTTTGGGAGGCATTCCAGAAGAAGGCATTGTTGTCATAGGAGATGACGACTCCATGCATGTTTTTGTCCCTGAAGACCTTACAGTGGGACAAGATGTAGACGTGGAAGATAATGATATTGCTGAACCTGACTCTATATAGGCCTAGGGTAATGAGCGTGTTTGTGTCTTAGTTTTGAACAAAAAGTTTAAATAGTAAAAATAAAAAAAATTAAAAATAGAAAAAAGATTATAGAATAAGGATATAAAGAAAGAAAAACTTTAAATAAACTTAGTGTAGTCTAAATGTTTATGAAGTCTACAGTAGTGCACAGTAATTTCCCAGGCCTTTACATTCACTCACCACTCACTCACTGACTTAGTCAGAGCAACTTCCAGTCCTGTAAGTTTCATTCATGGTAAGTGCCCTTATGGTATACAGGCATACCATTTTTATCTTTCATACTGTATTGTTACTGTACCCCTTCTATGTTTTGATATGCTTAGATAAAGAAATGCTTACCATTGTATTAAAATTGCCTACAGTATTGGGTACAGTGATATGCTTTACAGGTTTGTAGCCTAGGAACAAGAGGCTGTACCACATAGTCTAGGTGTGTAGTAGGCTAAGTCATATAGGTTTGTGTAAGTACACTCTATGATGTTCGCACAATGATGAACTCACCTATTAATGCATTTCACAGCACATGTCCCCATCAATAAACAATACATGACTATAATCCAAATAGTAAAGAACAAATATTCAATCTACATGGGCTTACATACATTCCTAGGTACTTAATCATAGAGGCTGGGTACAAGAAAAAAATTAAGTCAAAAGACTATGCTTTTTATTATCAGAAAAAGATTTTGGGTCTTCTTAAATTTATCACCCAAGAATTAAGAAAATTAAAGCATTACAAACTTTATAATGAAGGTTCTAAAATCATGGCAGAAAGTTTTATAGATTTATATAACAAAACTTTTTTTTTCTAAATAATATCACATCACATCTCATTAGGTTTTGAATTTAACTTTGTGCTTTAGATTAACTGCTTCCTTTGCTTTTGACATTTTAAATGAGTGAAAATTAATAAAACAGTAGCCAATTGACAACACACAATGTTTCTTTCCCTCTCCTTAGAAATGTGGTTTAATATGAGTATCAATATAAAAATCAAATTGTGTTGCACTAAGTTTAAATCATATGCTCTTCATTTGA
>CAUYRT010023046.1:0-12580 GCA_963574885.1 Lepilemur ruficaudatus
GACATCTGCACTCGAATGTTTATGGCAGCACAATTCACTACAGCAAGAATGTGGAAACAACCCAAGTGCCCATCAATCCATGAGTGGATTAATAAAATATGGTATATGTATACAATGGAATGCTACTCAATTATAAAAAACAGTGATCTAGCGCCTCTTATATTTTCCTGGATAGAGCTTGAGCCCATCCTCCTGAGTGAGGTATTGCAAGGATGGAAGGATAGGCACCACGTGTACTCGCCATCAAACTGGCACTGATCAACACTAAGGTGCTCACACAGTAGTAATATTCTTTGGGGGTAGGGGGTTTGGGGGTGGGTAAACTCACAACTAATGGATGTGCTGAGCATTGTAGGAGGGGAAGGGCACGTCTCAAATCATGGTTGGGATGTGGCAAAGTCATAACGTGTAACCAAAATGTTTGTACTCCCATAATTTCCTAAAATAAAAAAATAAAAATCCAAGTTCTAACTCTATACCATTTACAGAAGACAAACTGTAGGTTAAAAAATACAAATAGGGTGAGAGTTAAAGAATGGAAAGGGATCTATCATGCAAACAGCAACCAACCCTAAGAAAGCTTGATTGACTGTATTGTCAGAAAAAATAGACTTTAAAACAAAATATGTTACAAGAGATAAAGAAGGACATTTTATAATGATAAAAGGGTCAATGGATCAGGAAGGCATAAAAAAATAGACAGATATGCATCTAACAACCGAGCCCCAAAATATATGAAGAAAAACAGAATTGAAGAGAGAAACAGACAATTCAATAATAATAGAGACTTCAATACCCCACTTTCAATAATGGATAGAACAACTAAGATTAAAAAAAGCAATAGAAGACTTGAACAACACTATAAACCAACACAGCTTAAAAGTCATATATAGAACACTCCAGCAAACAATAGCAGAATACACATTCTTCTCAAGAGTACATGGAAAATTCTCTAGGATAGACCATATATGTTAGGCTGCAAAAAGAAAAAATAATAATAATAAAAAATATATATATTTCTCAATAAATTTTAAAAGACCGAAATCATACAAAGTATTTTCTCTGGCCACAATGGAATGAAACTAGAAATCAATGGAAGAAAACCAGGAAAATTCACAAATATGTGGAAATTAAAAACATTCTTAAACAGCAAATGGGTTAAAGAAGACATTGCAAGGGAAATTAGAAAATACTTTTAGAGAATGAAAGTGGAAACACAACATACCAAAACTTATGGGATGCAGTGAAAGCAGCTCAGAAGGAATTTGTAGCTGTAAGCAACTGCATTGAAAAAGGAGAAAGGTCTCAAACCAACAATCTGACTCTACACCTTAAATAACTAGAGAACAACTTAAAATATATAGAAAAACTTAGTCAGGCATGGTGGTGCATGCCTGTAGTCCCAGCTACTCGGGAGGCTGAGGCAGGAGGATCACTTGTGCCCAGGAGTTAGAGATTGCTGTGAGCTAGGCTGATGCCAAGGCACTCTAGCCCGGGCAACAGAGTGAGACTCTGTCTCAAAAAAAAAAAAAAAAAAAAAATTTGTCTTTGAACTGTTTATATTAATTTCCATTGGATATGATGATTTTTATGGCTTTTCAGTGAAGTTCTGGCTGGAAGCTTTTCACTGTGTGGTCTCTATGGCATCTTAAGAAATGCTGAGTTTGTCAAAGTAAGTTTGTCTACTTTAGGAATATAGTATAATAGTCATAAAAATATTTTTCAAACTCCAAAACTTTGACATAAAACAGTGGCCCAAACCTGATATCTACCATAAATTGAAATTTTTGAGAGAATAGAGCAACCATATGAATGTGAAGTATCAAATTTTTAATTACTGAACTGGGTGTGGTAGCTCATGCCTGAGGACAGGAGTTCACCTCCAGACTGGAGAATATAGTGAGATCCCATGTCTTAAAAAATTTAAAAATTAGCCAGGTATGGTGGTGCATTCCTGTAGTCCTAAAGCCTTAGGTGGGAGGATCGCTTGAGCCCAGGAGTTGGAGGTTACAATAAACTATGATTATGCCAGTATACTTAAGCCAGGACAACAGAGCGAGACCCTGCCTCTTAAAAAAAGAATGACAATCATATACTCTGAAAGTATTAGTTCATATTACAATTCCACAGCCTATATTTTGACAAATCCTGCCAGGTAATATAGTGGAGGGTATAGTGAGCTAAGATTGTGCCACTGTACTACAGCCCGGATGACTGACAGAGCAAGACCTGTCCTTAAAAAAAAAATTACAAGTTGAGTGCTATTAATACAATTAAAAATTGAGACTTACGTGCTATTTGTGGAACTGATGATAGAATACCAGAGTTTGAAAGGCTAAAATCTATCTCATCAAAGGTAAAATGCTAAAATGCGGGATCTTAACAAGGAGCAACTGGGATATGTTAGTATAGTAACTGTAGAAAGATACTGAGGGAACACAGAAACATTTGAAGCACAGAAAGGAAGTGACAGTGGAAGGGACCTCATGAAGCAAAACCCTGCATGTGATTTGTGAAAATCTTGTTGATGTTCTTATTGTTACAAATAATATTGACAATTTAATTCTAAAAATGTGCATTGCATTGCATATAACTCACGCACAGAAAAACAATACAAAATAACAAATTAGAAAGGATTGTTTTGTTTTAATGAAACACCATGGCCCCAGGGAAAAAATTTTTCTAGTGTGGCAGTCAATGTGTTAAAAAACAAAAACAGGCCAGGCACTGTGCCTGATACCTGTACTCCTAGCACTTTGGGAGGCTGAGGCGGGAGGATCACTCAAGTTCAGGAATTCGAGACCAGCCTGAGCAAGAGCGAGACCCCATCTCTACTGAAAATAGAAAGAAATTAGCTGGACAACTAAAAATATATATAGAAAAAATTAGCTGGGCATGGTGGTGCATGCCTGTAGTCCCAGCTACTCGGGAGGCTGAGGCAGGAGGATCACTTGAGCACAGGAGTTTGAGGTTGCTGTGAGCTAGGCTGAAGCCACAGCACTCTAGCTTGGGCAACAAAGTGAGACTCTGTCTCAAAAAAAAAAAAATGCTTAAAATGGTAAATTTTATGTTATGCATATTTTACTACAATAAAAAGTAGGTTAGGCCAGGCGCGGTGGCTCATGCCTGTCATCCTAGCACTGTGGGAGGCCGAGGCGGGCGGGTCACTCAAGGTCAGGAGTTCGAAACCAGCCTGAGCAAGAGCGAGACCGCATCTCTACTAAAAAGAGAAAGAAATTAATTGGCCAACTAAAAAGGTATAGAAAAAATTAGCCAGGCACAGTGGTGCGTGCCTGTAGTCCCAGCTACTCGGAACACTGACACAGAAGGATCCCTTGAGCCTAGGAGTCTGAGGTTGCTGTGAGCTAGGCTGAAGCCACAGCACTCTAGCTTGGGCAACAAAGTGAGACTTTGTCTCAAAAAAAAAAAAAACAGTTAAAATGGTAAATTTTTAAAAAGGCATTTGATATATCATGCAAATACTAATGAAAAGAAAGGTGGTGGTGTTCATGGCCACTAAGATACAAACAAAGTCATGTACAAACTGCACCACTGTTGGTACTAGAGAAAATCTGAAAATAACCTAAATTTTTTCCGTAAAAAATGAAATGGATAAATTCACATAGCTTTTTCTCCAATATTTTACAAACTCCTGACCTTGAGCAATCCTCCCGCCTCAGCCTCCCAGAGTGCTAGGATTACAGGCGTGAGCCACCGCGCCCGGCCTTATCTCCAATATTTTAGCTTATTTTTTAAATCTGAAAAACATAGTTTTTTAAATAGCATTTTTTTTTAAAATAAAGCAACTTGGCTAAGAGGAGATGCCTAAGGAGCCCTTGCATCCAGGGGCAGGTGGAGCTGATTTGTACCTCCTGCCCTAGGGGAAAAGGGAGCAAGAAGCGGTCGAGCAAAGCATCCACCCTCTGCCACCTATATTATCCACTTCCCAACAAAACCCCACTCCCCACCCCTGCCGTCCACACCCACCATGGCTACTATTCAGCAGTTTGTAGAAAGATGGCATCTGGTGCAGAGTTAAGACTTTAATGAATATATGATAGAAGTAGGAGTGGGAGTGGCACTGTGAAACATGGGTGCAGTGGCCAAGCCAGATTGTATCATCACTTCTGACAGCAAATCCTTCACCATAAGAACCGTGAGTACTTTAAAAACACAGTTTTCCTGTAAACCAGGAGAGAAGGCTGAAGAAACTACAGATGATGGCAAAAAAACTATCTGCAAATTTACAAATGGTGCACTGGTTCAACACAAGGAATAGGATGGGAAGGAAAACAATGAGAAAAGTGATAATGGTGGACTGTCTTATGAACAATGTCACCTGCACTCAAATCTATGGAAAGGTATAATAAAATTTCCACTATCACTTTGCACAGGAATCAGCGGAAAAACTAAACAAGCTCAAGTTTGAGGAGCAAATCTCCATAATGCTTCTTTTTTTCATTGCTATGTTCAACTATCTCTATCACAAACATTTTACTTGCAATTGGCTTATTAGGGTGATCTTTTTGGTTAGTAATTAAATGTGTTTGTGCTAACAAAATAAATCAATAAAGCAACATAGAACTCATTACTTTGTTCTGATTCCCTCATAGAAACTTTTGGAAAAAAGTAAATAAAATACATGAAGAAATGAATAAGAAACTATAACTTATTAAACTCTATAAAGTGTTAACTGTCACATCACTTTTTTAACCTATCAAATATTTAGGGGGAAAAAACGACGACTCCTTGTGGGTCAAAGTGCCGTGAAACACTCTCATGGATGGCCTGAGATGATACATGCCTCTAGAAAACAACCTGGTGTTAAGCATCAAGAGCCTTTGATCTAATAATTCTGCCTCTTTTTATCTATCCAAAGAAAATAATTCTAAATAACTTCACACATAAAATGTATCAATCTATGACATATTTATAATAGCAAAAAAACTGTAAACAATTAAAATGTACAGTAATAGCTAGGTATATAAAGACAAATATTTAAGGTGATAGATATTCTGAGTACAATGATTTGATCTTTACAAATTATATAAATGTATTAAATTTTCACATGTACCACAAAACTGTGTACATCTTGTAATCCTAGCACTCTGGGAGGCCGAGGCAGGCGGATCGCTCAAGGTCAGGAGTTTGAAACCAGCCTCAGCAAGAGCAAGACCCCGTCTCTACTATAAATAGAAAGAAATTAATTAGCCAACTAAAAATATATAGAAAAAATTAGCCAGGCATGGTGGCGCATGCCTGTAGTCCCAGCTACTTGGGAGACTGAGGCAGGAGGATCGCCTGAGCCAAGGAGTTTGAGGTTGCTGTGAGCTAGGCTAACGCCACGGCACTCACTCTAGCCTGGGCAACAGAGTGAGACTCTGTCTCAAAAAAAAAAAAAACAAAAAACCTGTGTACATCTATTATGTATCACTAAAAAATAATTTTTAAAATTTTTAAAATAATGGCTGGGTAAACAGGTATTCACAAAAATCATACAATATTATACCAGTCATTAAATCCAAAAAAGTTAAAATACAATACAGAAAATGGCTCATACTATAACACGATGCTAACCAAAACCACCCAGTCCATAAATTGACTACAAAGTGTGATTACAATTATGTTTAAAATTGCATAAAAGGCCAGGCACGGTGGCTCACACTTGTAATCCTAGCACTGTGGGAAGCCGAAGTGGGAGGACTGCTTGAGGTCAGGAGTTCAATACCAGCCTGAGCAAGAGTGAGACCCCATCTCTACTAAAAATAGAAAAATTAGCCAGGCGTGGTGGTGTGTACCTATAGTCCCAGCTACTCGGGAGCCTCAGGCAGGAGGATTGTTTGAGCCCAGGAGTTTGAGGTTGCTGTGAGCTAGGCTGACGCCACAGCACTCTAGCCCAGGCAACAGCCCAGGTACTCTGTCTGAAAAAAAAAATGTATAAAAATATTGCTATAAAATATACCCCAAAATGTTTACAGGTAAGTGTTATCTAGATAAGATTACAGGGAATATTTTTTCTTCCTCCTTTCTGTCATATAATAAAATCATTGCTTTCATGCTGAAAAAGTTTCCCTTTTTTAACTTGTGTAATTTTCTTCAAAATTTTATAAACAAAGACATTGTATGACCTAAATTAAGTTAAAAATTGAAAACATCTTTTCCTAATGTTTTCCAACATAATCCACTTCCAATTAAGAAATTACTCACATGTGAATGTGTTTCTAGTTTTAAAATTACATATAATACATGATAAAATACACAGTTCATTCGTTAATACCCATAACTTCACTTATACATTAAAAATTAACAATTTTGACTTTTCACTAATACAACTGATTCTTTCCACCCTCCTTTATTTACAAGTATACTACTCACTGAAGTGTCGAAAATCTACCAATTTATGCCCTTATTCAAGTAGTATTATAAGAAATCCTTTCCAAAATTGCCAGGTATTAACTATATAAGTTTATAAAATAAAGCCTAAGTCAAATTGTCTTATAAAATTTTTATGCCTTAATTTTTTTTAAGAGACAGAGTCTCTCTTCTCTCTGTCATCCAGGCTGGAGGACAGTAGCATGATCATATCTCACTGTAACCTCCAACTCCTGGGCTCAAGCAATCCTCCAGCCTCAAGTAGCCATATCAGGCACCACTGTGCCTGGTAAATCTGTTTTTTTGTAGAGATTGGGTCTTGTTATATTGCCCAGGCTGGTCTCAAACTCCTAGCCTCAAGCCATCCTCCCACCTCTGCCTTCCATGTGCTGGGCTTACAGGCGTGAGCCACCGAGCCCAGCCTATGCCTTAATTTTACCCTCAAATGTAACACAAGTCCATATAGGTTTCCTCCATGCCACCAAATATCAACCACTAAAAGGACAGCTGTAAGGGTAAATGTTGGAATTTTTCTCAGTGAGTCCATATGTCTCTGGTTTCTTTATATAACCTTACCAAATTTTAACATGTACATTTTACAAACACTAACCTGATTTAAACCTCATGAGAACCTTATTATAGGAAATCAAGACTCAGAAAGACATTTATTTGCTGAATACAGTAAGGAAGTTAAATAATTTCCACTTACAATTATTAAGTGGAAAATCAGGAAGTCTATCTCCAATCAAAGCCACCTCTGTACTGCATCTCTTAGAGGAACTAAAGGCACAGTGACTAATAGAATTTAATGAGTAGAAAAGGACTTACCTAATAGATAATCCTCAAAACTAAGAATACTTAAAAGAACTAAGGATAAGTTACAATGTCCATAAAAGGACTTTCAGTTAATACAGCATAATGTTTCTGAAGTTTTTAATCTCTTTATTGTCTTATTTACATTCTCACTGATTTCTTAATTTATTAATAAAACATTTTATGGACACTAAATTACCTGAGGTCTCTAGTTGTACTTCTCACGTCTTAGCCAGTGAGCTTACCACGCTATCCAAACGAGCACAGCAGTAACTAAAGATAAAGTGCTAACAATAAGAAAAACAAATCATGTTAAAACCAATTCCTGGTCGGGCGCAGTGGCTCACACCTGTAATCCTAGCACTCTGGGAGGCTGAGGCGGGCGGATTGCTCAAGGTCAGGAGTTTGAGACCAGACTAAGCAATAGCAAGACCCCGTCTCTACTAATAATAGAAAGAAATTAATTGGCCAACTAAATATATATAGAAAAAATTAGCCGGGCATGTTGGCACATGCCTGTAGTCCCAGCTACTTGGGAGGCTGAGGCAGAAGGATTGCTTGAGCCCAGGAGTTTGAGGTGTTGCTGTGAGCTAGGCTAACGCCACCACGGCACTCTAGCCCAGGCAACAAAGTGAGACTCTGTCTCAAAAAAAAAAAACAAAAAACAAAAAACAATTCCTAAAATGTCCAACTGAAATTAGAACCTGATCCTCACAAAGACTAAGACTGGAGAATTGTTTCACAAAGCATTTCAAAACAAACGAGAACTCCAAAACCAAAGCCATAGACAGCTATGGCATTTCACATAGCACTATTTATTAAAAATAACTAAAAAAACAAAACAAACCAGTTAGCTATGACATGTAAGGAGCTTGGAAGTCCTCACTGCCATCCTTACAACAAGAAAACATGCTGAACAAACTGAAAATCGGTAAGTTTATCTTTTTCCCTCCAAGAACTGAGGTCACAGGGCAAACCACCACCAAAGAGAGAGAGACAGACAGACAGACAGACAGACAGACAGACAGAAAGACACAGGCAGATACACAGAAGCAGCACAGCTTACCTAGAACAGGAATGGCTTAAACAGCAATTGATGAACCGCTGGAAGCCAAGTTTGAACTAGCTTGAGTTAAAAAAAAAAATCTTGAGGTCCCAGTCTTAGATGGGTCCCCACACTTTCCTGGGTTTTACCTCCAGAAGCCCTACAAGGTTTTTAGGAGGTTTTCACCACAAAGATTTGAGGAAAATTTCCTTGTGACTTTAGCAGGAGGAAGGGAACGTAATCATATTGAAACATGCCCAGAGCATTATCTACGTGGAGAAAGAACAATTAGATAACTGCTGACCCTTCTAGCGTTCCTGTCTCATCTAAGGGGAGAGGAGGACAGGGGAACGTAACAAACACTTCTGAAGGTCACAACTCAGGGACTCAGGACCACTAAAAAAAAAAAAAACAAAACTGAGGTTTCATCCTAAGATTACAAAACACTTCCTTCCCCAATACCTTACCACTACAGCAACAGGGTTCCAACATAATAACAATGAATTACAAATGAGAAGGCTGCAAGACACCGACACTGTTTAAGAAAGAATTATTAGGGAAACCCAAAGACAACAGGGGAGGGGAAAAAAAAAACAAGAAAACTAGAAGAAAACTGATATCCCTGGTATCTACATCTACGGTAGACATCAAACACAGTCCAGCTCCTAGCCAGATTAACATAAAACTTCACACTAAAAGTATGATTACCTCAGTTCCTATTGCTAGATATATCATGTCCACCTTTCAACAATAACCTACAAGGCATGCTAAAAGGCAAGAAAAAACAATCTAAAGAGACAAAGCAAGCACTAGAACCAGACTCAGATTTGATTCAGAATTTGGAATCATCAGAGAAAAAATGTATTTATGACTAATACAATAAGGATTCTGATGGAAAAATTAGACAACGTGCAAGAACAGATGAGTAATATAAGTGGAGAGATAGAAACTCAAATCATGAAAAAGAAATGCTACACATCAAAAACACTATAAAAAATTAAAGAATGCCTTTAAGGTGCTCAATGGCAGACTGGACATAGGCAAGGAAAGAATCAGTGAGCTTGATGATATGGCAATAAAAACATCCCAGCTGAGCGCAGTGGCTCATGCCTGTAATCCCAGCACTTCGGGAGGCTGAGGCAGAAGGACTGCTCGAACCCAGGAGTTCAAGGCTGCAGTGAGCTATGATGGTTCCACTGCATTCCAGCCTGGGTGACAGAGCAACACCTTGTGTCTCTTTAAACAACATATATATATTATTTTTTCATAGTATATCTTTGAAATTCCATGTGCAAATATATTTCCAGCACATCATATAATTAGTGGATATTATATAATATTATACAGTGCAAATCTAGAGCTATGTCAAAATCCCCAAGACAACACTGAACAAAAAAAGAAAGTTGCAAAACAATATGTATCGTATGGTGCCACTTACATACACTTATACAACTGAAAGAATTCTAAATGTTTACTTTATGAATACATATTCATGTAGAAAACAAAATAATCCATGAGGCCTCAACCCTACCTGTAATATTTTATTTCTTTAGAAGAAATCTAAAGCAAATATGACATAAGATTTCATAAAGCTAAGCAGTGAGCGCAGAGCTATTTATATTATATTCTTTGTTTAAAATATTTCCCAATTAAATAAATTTAGAATATGCATGTTCTAAAATCCCCCCTTATTTCTGTTTATATCCAATAACTTAAATCTGAAAATATGCTACAGAAAAATTTAGAATATAAATTTCATACTTCACCTTGTACTACATAAACCCAGGGTATCCTTCTATTTTTCATGTAATAAGTTTGAATTAAGGATAAAAACTGAAGAATTTGTCTTGTTTATTCAACAAGCATTTACTATGTGACTATTGTGAGCATTCCAGGAGCTCATGATGTGACTAAACAGCTTGTTGGCACAAGTGATGCAGTCATGTGAAGATCAAAGTATACTTTGGCACTACACAGAACACCAAGATCAAACAAAGAAAATTAGCTAAATACTAAAAACAGTGACTTTTGGTCCTCAAAGTAATTGTTTAATGGAAAATTTTAAAAGGGATTCTTCTTTTTTTGTATATATTTAAGTTGTAAAACATGTTTTGTTTTTTTGTTTGTTTGTTTTTGTTTTTTTGAGACAGAGTCTCACTCCATTGCCCTAGGTAGAGTGAAGTGGCATCATCGTAACTCACTGCAACTTCAAACTCCTAGCCTCAAGTGATCCTCCTGCCTCTGCCTCCCCAGTAGCTGGGACTACAGGTGTACAGCACCATGCCTGGCTAATTTTTCCATTTTTATTAGAGACTGGGTCTTGTTCTTACTCAGGCTGATCTTCAACTCCTGAGCTCAAGCAATACTCCCGTCTTGGCCTCCCAGAGTGCTAGGATTACAGGCGTGAGCCACCACACCCGGGCTGTACAAAATGTTTTGATACACATACACATAGTGACATGATTACTACAGCCAAGCAAATTAATATATCCACCTCCACACCTGGTTATCTTTTTGTGTGTATGCATGCTGAGAGCTCCTGAAATCTACTCTTGGCAAACTTCCAGTATATGATATGATATTAACTATAGTCATCATGCTATATGCTTTATCATCCTATATAACTGCAACTCTGTACCCCTTGACCAACATCTCCCCATCTCCCCCATCTTCCCGCCCCTGGTGACCACCTTGCTACTCTCTGCTTTCATGAGTTTGACTTTTTTAGCTTCCACATATAAGTTGAGATCATGCAGTATTCTTTCTATATCTGGCTAATTTCACTTAGCATAAATGTCCTCCAGGTTTATCCATATTGTCACAAATGGCAAGCATGTTAGTTTAGTGTACCACCCTGAGATACAATTACTCCCTAGTGTTTTCTTTTAATGACTGGAAAAAATACACATGCAAAGCCCTTGCTATTCATTTTACTTAGTCTTGGCTACATACTGTATATATTATTTGCATATAACTAAATTCTAATAAAGGTTCACAGCATACGAAAGAAAAGTTCAAAATGTGAATCACTGGAACCACAGAGATTATGTGTTGTCACAATGTGGAACTTCAGATATAAACAGTCTTTCATAACAATAAAGTTTACACAAGAAAATAAAAACTAGTTGAAAATACGACTTAGTGCCTATAGTCCCAGCTACTCCAGAGACTGAGGCTGGAGGATTGCTTGAGCCCAGGATTTCAAGTTCAGACTGGGCAACATGGTGAGACCCTGTGAAGGGAAAGGGGAAGAAGGGGAAGAAGGGAAAGAAGGGGAGGAAAGGAAAGGGAAATGGAAATAGAAAGGGAAGGAAAAGGGAAGAGAAGGGAAGGAAAGGGAAAGAAAGAAAAAGAAAAGAGAAAGAAAAGAAAACATGACTTTACAAACTGAAATTCAATTATACTGATATCTGTAATTTACTTTGAAATGAATAAGAAAATAAAATGGACTATTACATCAGTGGGGAGTTGGACAGATGGAAAATATGTGATAAAACAAGAACAGCAAAATGTCAAAGGTAGAATCTAGGTGCTAAGTATATGGGTGTTCACTGTAAAATTCTTTCAGCTTTGCTGTTTAAGTTTGAAATTTTTTATAATAAAATGTTAAAAATTAAACTTCAATAATGTGAGTATAATAGCTTCTAAACTACAATTATGATGATATCAAATTTTTAAAAATCACTTAAAAGAAATCAAGAAGGCAATCATTATTTGCATTGGCACCAGAAGAAAAAAAAAATCAACTTGTCTTTTTGCAAACGGTTCTTTTTAGGTAAACATCCCATGGTATAGTTTTTTTAAAAAACATTTCAATACAATAATATGATGTCTGGAATTTGTTTCAAAATAATCCACTGAGCAGAGTATTATACAAATTCAACTGGTCACAAGATGATAATTGTTGAAGCTGGGTGAAAGGTACTAGGTAGGGGGGATTCGTTACACTATTCTCTTACTTTTGAATATGTCTGCAATTTTCCAGAATAAAAAATTTAAATATATAGAGAATTTTTAATACCTAGTTAAGTGTCCTATTTCCTAGAACCGATAAAATAAGCTATTTCAATTTTTTATATTAGCCGGGAGCAGTGGCTCACGCCTGTAATCCCAGCACTCTGGGAGGCTGAGGCGGGAGGATCGCTCAAGGTCAGGAGTTCGAAACCAGCCTAGCAAGAGCGAGACCCCGTCTCTACTATTAATAGAAAGAAATTAATTGGCCAACTAAAAATATATAGAAAAAAATTAGCCGGGCATGGTGGTGCATGCCTGTAGTCCCAGCTACTTGGGAGGCTGAGGCAGGAGGATCGCTTGAGCCCAGGAGTTTGAGGTTGCTGTGAGCTAGGCTGA
>CAUYRT010023051.1:0-32340 GCA_963574885.1 Lepilemur ruficaudatus
TCACTTTGTTGATACTGCCAGTTTTCTGGAGCGGTTGTGCCAATTTACATTCCCACTTGGAGTGTTTGAGATTTCCAGTTGCTCCAGGTCCATTCACGTAGCTTTGTTACTCTGTGACTTACTTATTGCTTATTGTATAATGCTGTTTGAAACTCCATGTTTTTAACTGTAAAATGTAAGGTGTATGTTTGAGCCCATCAGCTGACCACAACACTTGGGGGAAGTAATTTATTCCTACAGGAGCAATGTTTCCTGGTGCTACTGCTATCACTAATACCAGTCCACACTTACGTGGTGGTTACTATGTGCCAGTCATTATTCTGTGAGTTCTACACATATCATATAATTCTCACAGCAACTCTATATCATGAAGTCTCCTATTGTGCTTCTCATTTTATAGATTAAGAAACCAAGTCACAGAGAGGTTAAGGTTAAGCACCTTGACCAAAGTTGCAAACTGAGTAAGTGGCAGTGTCAAGATTTAAATGCAGGCAGCCAGGTTCAAACTTGTGCTCTTACGTGTGTACTTGGCTGCCTCGCTAAGAGTTGTAAATATGTCCAATTGTTTAATAAATCCCGTGCTGCTTTCTTAGATTGGCTGTGCTGCACAGTTGACACTTTTCCCCCTTTGACTTTATTAAATCAGTAGAGGAGGATCAATACCTAAAGGATTATAAACTTCTTTTCTGATAGGAAGATTTACAATGTGTTTGTTTAAACATGTTCAAAATGTACCTTAGATTTAGCAGAAGCTATTGGAAAGTATTACAATGTCAAAGTAACTTGTGAAATTTAACATGACCTAGTTAAGAGATAATTACACTCAAATTTCTTCATAGCTGTTTTAGGTTTTGTACCTTACAAGGGTGACTGTTTAGAAGTTGAATATTTCATTCAGCCAGGCACCTCAGATATCACGCCATGCTCAGTGACGCCTGTGAACTATAAGCATGTGGATGAGGTAAGTTGTTTCCGTGTAGCCTTTGTCGTTACCTTCTGCCAAACATTCCTTTGGTGATAGTTTTTGTGCCTAGGATTCTACTGAGTGTACTAGGAAAGCTAGCAAATATGAACAAATATATTCTTTGCCATAAAGAAGCCTGATTTCTATTGAAAAGGCAGGCCTTCCAAAAGGTAATAATTAGAAAACAATGTAGAACAAGCATATAATCAAGTTCTAAGTTGTGCAGTTGATTTAGTGTTAGAATGTTATTAGAATGTTCTGAGAACAACAGGAAGAAATACAATTTGTATGCAAGAGCATTTGGGGGAAAGACTGAATAGAGTGTGCTGTGGAACTTGAGCTTACAGGTAAAAGCTGTGTATGACTTGGGTAGTGGAACCTGAAAATGAGTAGGAAATGTAGTGAAATGTAGGGTAATGGACACTTTTTGGTAATACCTGGAGCAAGGTTTCCCATCAAAGACCCAGGCCACATCTCCAGAGTCTGACTTAATTGGTCTGAGGTGGAATCTGGGCATGAGTATTTTTACAAAGCACCCTGGGTGTTGCCAGTGTGCCACCCAATTTGGGAATCATTGATTTGGATGGAGTGACCTATAGGATAGAGCCAGGGTGAAGACTCACAGAGCCTGTTATAGTGTATTATTGCTTTTTTGTGATCATTTCCATCATTTATGCTGACAGGTCTGCATTACTAGCCTACATGGAAGAAATGGGGTGATAGATGACACTGTCTTCTTCACGTTGGATTCTCTGAAACTTCCTTGTGAATACATACCTCAAAGATATGATGTCGTCAATGTGGTCATGGTGGAGAGCATACAGTCACGCTATATTTGGAGAGCAGTTTCTATCACCCCAGTGCAAAGGTCATAATAACAGAATATTTTTATTCCCTGTTCATCTTTTCTTCTATGGGCAGTGAAGGGCCTGGTTTAATTGATAACCTTAGCTTAGTAAGTCTAAACAATATTTAAATAAGATTTATCTTGTAAATCCAATTAAGGTACTGGCTAATTTACGTGGGACCATGAACACACCTGAGGGAGGTGCGCTATCAATTAAAAAGCAAGCTACAGCTGGCTAGTTCCCGTAGGAAATGAGTTATTTGAAACAACAGTGCAGATTAATTTAAATTCCTTGTTTTCCATTACCAGGAGGGGATTCTGCGATGTCAGATGCCTGGGACGGCCCTGAAGTGACCCACAGAAGCAAAGCATTTAACTGAAGAGGCAGCAGGGCCAGCACGTTAATGAGCATGATTTAAAGTTACCGTTTGCCTTCAGTTTTCAATCTCCCTAATGCTGTCTGTTTAGTTTTCATCTTTCCGCAGATATTTTTTATCTTCTATCACCTACACAACTTGTTATGTTTATTGTTTAACTATTTCCTTTCTTCCTTGTGTTCAAATGTGATCTCCACAATGGCAGAATATCTTTTGTTCTGTTTTTGTCAGTAACGCATCACCAAGCGCTTAGAATAGTGCCTAGCACATACTAGTTGCAGAATAAATGTTATTCAGTTCAATAAACGAATGATCAGACCACCACTGATGTTTAGTGGTAGCTCATTCATCACTTGTTCCCTAGGAATAAAATTGTTCAGCAAACCATTAAGACCTCAGTTGAGTTTTTTAGACAAAAACACTCCAAATCTGCTGTACATTAGCCTCCTTGAGCCACTTTGTTGGAGAGGTGCAGTCTATCTGCAGAATTAATAAGGAGGCAAAACACAGAACCCCTCAAAGGAAAGGGAAGCTGCTTACCCACTGGGAAGGATGGTACTAAAATCCCGGAATACAGCCATGAAACTTCTAGCCTTCCCCTAACAGAGCATTTACCCAAGTAACTGTGATCTGGAAGAAGGGATATATTCAGATCTTTGGGCATCATTGGAAAGTGGCTGTGAGCTCACCCCAGTCCTGGGATTCATGATTCCACCATTCCAATAAATAGAATTTGGTCCTGAGTTTGCTTTACAGGTCCAGTGGAAGCCCCCAGTCATCCAGTGATTAGTTGCCCACATTATAGCGACATAGGAGGATTGACTATCCTGCAGAGTCTAGGCTTTCACTCATTGGTTCACGCCACAAATACCCACTGATCCCCTTTTATGTGCCAGGCACTGTTCTAGACAGTGGAGTTATAGCGTTAATCAGAAGGATGAACTTCTGGACCCTAATGGAACTTGCACTCTTTAATATCCCCTGTGGCTTCCTGACCCATGCAGCAGTAGGTACCATGATGAAAAGGGGCAAGCAGGAGCTGTGACAGTTTCTGGTCCCTGTGAAAGTCATCATTCAAAAGCAGCCCCACACCTTGTGGGAATTGCAGAGAAATCCACTGTTGGACTTGAGAGATGCATGGGCCGTGGATCCCCATTTAATCCTCCAGTTTGGTTGATGTGGAAGAATGTTCTTGGAGAGTAACTGTGTACTATGGGAAGCCCAATAGGTGGTGATTCAATCTCGGCTGCTGCTTCACCAACATCCTCACTGGAGTGAGTGAATCACATAATCACCTGGGATGCTGCAGTTGTGGGGGTGAATAAAGTTCCTTCATTCTTTTAAATAGCAAACCCCAGAACATCTTTGCTTTCATGGGGAAGGTCAATCAGAGGTACTTTGAATATTTTACCCCAGGCATATGTCTACTTCAAGGCTCTTAGCCCCAGTTTAGAATGAAGGGTCCTTGATCATCTCACCCTCATTGGGGGACATCACACCTTTCTCCCTAAATGGATGACCTCATGGCACTAGGACTCAGGAACTAGGAAGTAGTGGGCTACATTAGAAACGTGTTTTCTGTAGCTAGGACAGAAATGGCATGAAAATATAGGGACCTGACACACAAGTTTCTGGGGCTCCAATGTTCTGCTATAGAGCTTCAAACTGGCATGCTGGAAAATGGGTTGCAGATGTGTTGACATCAGATTGCTCTCAGCTCATATAGGGATATATACAGTGAAAAAGTTGAAATAAGACAACGATCTTGAGCAGGGGTCAAGATCATTGCCCTTGGGCCAATTCTGGCTGTCTGAAATGTGTCTTAAAAATGAAGTTCCATTAAACTATGTGGAACATAACTTGGGCCCAATATATTGTGCCTACTCTTCTTGCCATCATGATTCCGATTGCCTCAATAATAGAGGCATTTTGATGTTTCTCATCATGATTGTGGTTTCATCCATTACTACCTGTACCTTTAATGGGTGCTGATTTTTTATTTCACTGCTGTTACGAGATGCATAAAAATTTGTATATCTTCCTAAGGGATATGTTTTGTGACTTTAAACAATTCCTGCTTGTCATATTTAACCTGCTGTTCATTATTTTGTCTGAAATTAAAAATTGTGTTTCATAAGCTATGTCTACAAGGATCCCTGTTCCTCTGTGTAAGGAACATAATGTTTAGAATTCAAGCTCTTATTTCAATGTCTGTTGGAATACGATGAGTTTACTTACACGCATACCTCCAGTGTCAGTCTACAAAAACAGGGTTTATTCAACATCTTCCTCT
Organism: Lepilemur ruficaudatus; assembly: GCA_963574885.1. Taxonomy (NCBI): domain Eukaryota; kingdom Metazoa; phylum Chordata; class Mammalia; order Primates; family Lepilemuridae; genus Lepilemur; species Lepilemur ruficaudatus. The sequence continues at coordinate 4,482 of CAUYRT010023051.1, forward strand.
CTTTCTACCTTTCCATGTTCATACTGCTTTGTTCTCAACTATGGAGAACGCTTCCTCCCATCATCTTCAGTATATTTACTTATTTGCATAATCCTGCTGTATATACTCTCACACTGCAGGCAGCCTTCCCATTATATTCTAACTCCCTCTCTTCATGGACCCTAGCTTCCAGGAGGCCTCCTTGGAACCACCTGCCTTCCTACTCTTGGTGTGCTCTTGCTTTTTGAACTCCTTAAAAACTGGTTTATATTTACCACTTCATTGTGATAGTCACCCAGGACAGCATAGACTTTTGTTCTTCTCGAGCATCTTTCCAAGTGAGCTGACATCAGAACCGATGCTCTGGCTGCAAGCGTGATGTCTTGGGGTTGGTAAACGGGTAGAGATCTATACATCCACCACTGAGGACTCAGATTGGTTAGCAGTTATGTTGGTCTCACAAGGGAGAGCAGAGTGTGCTCTGCTGAGGTAGCCTCAGCCTAGAGCAGTTTCACTTCATAAGAGCATTGCCCCACTTAATTGTAAATGATGTTGATTAGAAACTTCATTTCCTGACTGCTTTGGGGACTTGAGGGGACAGTGTATATACAAATAGTGAAAAACATAAGCTTATTTTTGAAATTCCATTGAAACTACATGAAAGGTGCAAGTTATTTTGACAATGGAAAGAACACACGTCCCAGTGGATAGAGACTTAACATTTGTGTCGCCCTAAAATTCACAAGTTGAATCCCCTAACCCCCAGTGTGATCTTATCTGAAGGTGTGGCTTTTGGGAGATAATTAGGTTTAGATGAGGTCATGAGGGTGGAGCCCCCATGATAGGATTAGTGTCCTTGTAAGAAGAGGAAGAGAAACCAAAATTTGCTCTCCCTCTTCCCCATGAAAACACAGCGAGAAGACTGACTTCTGCCAGCCAGGAAGGGGGCCCTCACCAGGAACCGAATCAGCCTGCACCTTGGTCTTGGATTTCCAAGCCTCCAGAAATCTGAGATATAAATGTCTGTTGTTTAAGCCACACTGACTGTGGTGTTAATATTTTGTTACAGCAAACCAAGAAAATATAACAGTTGTAAAGCTAACATTGACATTCTCTGACCAAAAGGAGATCTATACTCATTAAGTTTTGAAAGAAGAGACATAAATGGGAATTTTTTCCCATCCATTAAATTATAATGAATAATATACTTACTGATACATGTTATTTAAAGAACTGTCGTTATATGTTTATAGAAATGAATGTTTAAACATTAATTAAATATTTATTTCCAAGATAACTTTTGTGATTGAAGGAATAACATTTTACTCCATGGTGCAGCTCACATACACAGGGGAGGCTGAGTCACTGACATCGAAGAAAACCCAATTTACTGTGTGATTTTACTTACAAGTCGTTGCTATTGTCAGAGTTCTGAGGACAGCTACACAGCCAGGAAAAAGCTGAGTTAGGACAGGATCTCATGTCTTCCAAGCCAGCTGTAACATTATCAGGAGAGAGGACAAATACTGTTTAGATAGAGGCAAGTGGGAAAGTGAAGTATTCAGATTTGGTGTGGCTTTCCTGGAAACCAGATCCTCCCACAGGTTGCCTGGAATCACCCAGGATGTTACTCTTCTCTTATTCAATTTATTCCTGCAGTATTTACTGAGCACCCATCATGTGCCAGGCACTGTTCTAGATCCGGGGGGCCCAGTAGACAAGAACAACAAACAAAATCTCTGCTGTCATGGAGCTGACATACAAGTGGGACGAGACAGACAATACTCTGGTAAATATAGCAGTAAATAAGAATTTCTATCTAGTAATGAGGGTCATAAAGAAAAGTCAGCAAGTGTATGTGATAGGAGGTTCTGGGATGGGAGTGACCATGAACAGAATCCTTTCAAATGCAGTTGTAGGTTGACGTTTAGTTTTGTTAAATGACACCATTATTCCTATAACCTGTAAATGTTCATTGGGTTTTTTAAGATAAGGGACCCTGATAGTCTGAGGTTTGATAATCTGTTTTCTGGTTTTCCAAGCTGCAGGGTTTGAGAACCCATGCCATAGTGCAAATGCTTATCTCATTTGTATATTAGGAGACTGCAGTGCTGGTATTTTGTTCGAATGCCTTATTTCTTTCACAGCTCTTATTATAACTGAAAATTATATTTTACATGTTGAGGGCATGTGTCTCCTTTTACCACTTTGAGAGAGAAGTCCCGTGGGGCAGGGATCTTGCCTGATGTGTTCATTGTTGTATCCATTAAACATTTCAGACCTGACACAGTGAGATGCAAATAGGAGGCACTTCAGTAAGTATTTGACACAAACAGAAACGAATGAAGGACAGTGCGAAAAAAGTGAGAAGATAATTTACAGAATGGGAAAAAATACTTTCAAAGCATGTATCTTACAAGGGAACAGTATTCATAATATATTTTGACTTCATACAACTCAGCAATAAAAGACAAATAACACAACTAGAAAAGGGGGAAAGTGACGGAAGAGACATTTCTCCAAAGAATGTATACAAATGGCCAAAAAAATACATGAAAAAATGCTCAGTCCATTCAACTGACTATGGTAGCCGTCAGGTATACAGAACTCAAAACCACAGAGGAGGAAAAACACGGCAGATTAGTGGTGGCCTCCTGGCTCACTGCTCCCAGAGAAGGAGATGAAGAACTCGGACAGCTACACACAAGTGGATCACTTTCCCCCAAGAACAACATTCTGAATCTGCAGAAAAACAGCGTGGGACACGCAGCACAGGAAAAAAGGTGAAAGGGAGAAGACTGGAGAGTGCGAGACACACAATAAGGAATCGAGCGTGGGAGGGTCACGCCCGCCCGGCCAGCTCAGGGTGATCTGACCCACAGGAGGATGCCCGGCTCCCCCACAGACCTCCACGCCCCCTCATATGGGGACTTGCCTGAAGTCAGTACAAAGTCGTGGCACCAAACGACAGGCTCTGTGGAGAGGAGACGATAGTGGGAAACATTTTGAACTCTCCGGTGCTTTGTGCTGGGACCGCACTGGGTGGGGTAGGGACTGAGTGGTTACTTTCTGCGACCCCAACTGCACCAGGCAGTTTGGAGACAGGCACCTCGCCTCTGGTAGTGAGCGGGACCAGAGCGCAGGAGGTGAACGCTAAACAGGGGGCTGTGGACGCTTACCAGGGGGGCTGTGCCCCCGGAAACCGCTGGCTCAGGGTGGGACAAAAAGAGCAGAATCCTCTGCTAAGCAGATGGGAGACTGCAGGACTGTGATGAAGAGGTGACAGCTGGCGGCCTGTTGATTCAGCCCGCTGGACGAGCATCTGCCAAATCCTGAGTGGTTGCCCCCAACGCTAACTCCGCAGGGGCAGGAAACCGCCACCGTTGGGGTCCCTAGCCTGGAGACACTGCAGCGTGCGGTGGTTTCAGGCAACACCCCTGGCCCACCCCGGGGACTTTTCTGCCAGGTGAGGTGGGCTCCACCTTTGGAGCTGGGGAGAAGTGAGAAAAGCCGCTTTCTCTGTGCAACTGGCATGAATCTGCGGGCTTTGATGCCAGAAGATACTTGGTGGCCTGTTGATTCAGCCCGCCAGACCAGTTTAGGTCATCTAGTAAGAACATAACTCTAGGGCTTTCTCTCCAGGCCCAGGCGGCCGCCAGCATTGGAGTTTGTGGACTGGGAAGGAAAAACCTGGCCAGAGACCTCAGCAAATGCACCAATTGCCCCCTCCCGTCAGGAGCAGCCCTCCAAGCGTGGTGACAGAGCCCTGAATAACACATTAGCGGCTCCCCCTAGCGGCAGATCAAGCAACCACAGAAGCACACACACCCAGGCTTGCGTGCACCAGCTGCAATCTATCTTGCCTCTACCCCCACCTTAAGGGGGAAGAGCATCCAAGTAACCCTTGGGAGTGGCACGGCCCCTCCCAAACACTGGGGCATTTGTATACCCCATCTGGGGGACCAGAGCCTACCACCGAGACATCAGATTACCTCAATAACTGGCTCCTCCACAGAAACTACAATGAACAACAGGGTAACCTCATAGCTTAACACAGTGCCTTCCATCTCAAGCTGTTAGAGGGCAGTGGGGTAACACCCACAAGTGCAATCCACCACCTGGGAGCTTCAACTGGGGGACCAAACTCACTAGTCTCCATTGGCAAGAGGTGAAGACTTACCTGGCCTGGACAGAAATCAAGATATCCAGGTACAAGAAGCACACAGAACTCCTGGGAGACTCAATGTGAAAAGGCAATCACCACGTCACATAGTTATTAGGCTGGCCAATGTAAACACAAAAGAGGCAATCCTTTGAGCAGTAAGACAAAAACAGCAGGTAACCTACAAAGGAAAACCTGTCAGACTAACTGCAGACTTCTCAACTGAAACCTTACAAGCCAGAAGGAACTGGGGACCTATCCTGAATTTTCTAAAACAGAATAATGGCCAACCTAGAATTCTTTATCTAGCAAAACTAAGCTTCATCTATGAGGGAGAAATAAAGACTTTCCCAGACAAGCAATCACTGATGGAATTTGTGAAGACCAGACCGGCCCTGAAGGAAGTACCCAGAACTGCATAATACACCGAACAGCACAATAGACAGCCACCAAAGTAAAATCACCCAAGAGTTAGAGTCCAGAACCCTGATTCCACAATGGCTTGGGAGGTAAAACAAAACAGTAAGAATTTATCCAACAGTATGTACAGAAATCTACCCCAAATGTCAATTCTCTCAATAAATGTGAATAGCTTGAATTGTCCACTGAAGAGACATAGATTGGCTACGTGGATAAAAATACACAAGCCAAGTATCTGCTGTCTCCAAGAATGCATCTTACCCACAAAGACGCTTTCAGACTCAAGGTGAAGGGTTGGAAAACAAACTTCCAGGCAAATGGAAACCAAAAGTAAGCTGGGGTAGCTATTCTTATATCAGATGACATAAACTTTAAAACAGCAAAAGTAAAGTAAGACAAAGATGGCCACCATATAGTGGTGGAGGGAAAAATCCAACAAGAAGACTTAACAATTCTTAATATTTATGCACCCAACACAGGAACACACAAATACATAAAGCAAACCCTGTTTGATCTAAATAACAAGATAAACAGTGCTGCCATAGTAGCTGGGGATTTCAACACCCCACTGACTGAACTGGACAGATCCTCCAAGGCAGAAAATCAGCAAAGAAACAATGAACTTAAACAGAGCTCTAAAACAAATGGGTCTAACAGACATCTACAGAACATTCCACCCAAATAAAGCTGAATATACATTCTTTTCATCAGCTCATGGTACTTTCTCTAATGTCGATCACATTCTAGGCCACAAATTAGATCTCAATAAACTTAAACAAATAGAAATAACACCATGTCTCTTCTCAAACCACAGTGGTACAAAATTAGAGATCAATTCCAAAAGAAACACTCACCACTTCACAAAGTCATGGAAATTAAACAATCTATTGCTTAATGACTATTGGGTCAAGGAGGAGATCCAGATGGAAATCAAAAGATTCTTTCAACTAAATGATAATGGGTACACAAGTTATCAAGATCTGTGGGGTACAGCAAAAGCATTCCTAGATAAAAACTAATAGCATTCAACGCTCACATCCAAAAGACAGAACGTTTACAAATCAACAAACTAATAAACCATCTCAAGGAACTGGAAAGAGAAGAGCAAACCAATACTGAACCTAGCAGAAGAAAAGAAATAACTAAGATCAGGGCAGAACTAAATGAAATTGAGAACAAAAGAACTATACAGAACATTCATAAAACCAAAAGTTAGTTACTTAAAAAGATAAACAAAATTGACAGCCCTCTTGCTAGATTGACAAGAAATAGAAAGGAAAGGACTCTAAGAAGCTAAATTAGGAACGAAAAATGAGAGATCATTACAGACATCGTGAAAATAGAAAACATTTTCTTTGAATACTATAACAATTTATTTGCCCAAAAAGTACAAAACATGGAGGAAATGGACAAATTCTTAGAATGCACAACCTCCCAAGGATCAATCAAGAAGAAATAGAATTCCTCAACAGACCAATATCAAGCACAGAAATTGAAGCAGCAATGAAAAATCTTTGAACAAAAAAACGTCCTTGGCCAGATGGGTTCACACCTGAATTTTACCAAACTTACAAAGCAAAACTCATACCAGTACTGCAGAAATTATTCCACAACATGGAGAAGGATGGTATCCTCCCCAAAACTCATTCTACAAAGCCAATATCATCTTTATACCAATGCCAGGAAAGGACACAGCAGAAAAAGAAAACTACAGACCAATAGCCCTCGTGAATATAGATAGATGTAAGAATCCTCAACAAAATCTTAGCAAACCAAATCCAACAGCACATCAATAATAATAATAATAATAATAATTCATCATGACCAGGTGGGCTTTATCTCAGAGATGCAAGGATGGTTCAACATATGCAAATCTATAAATGCAATTCACCATGTTAATGAAAGCAAGAACAAAGACCATATGATTCTCTCAATAGATGCAGAAAAAGCATTTGACAAAACTCAGCACATCTTTGTGATAAAAACTCTTATAGAAATAGGCACAGACAGGACATACCTTAAAATTATTAAGGCCATATATGACAAATTCATAGCCAATATCATACTGCATGGGGAAAAATTGAAAGCAATCCCGCTTAGAACGAGAACCAGACAAAGTTGCCCACTATCTCCACTTCTATTCAAACAGTGCTGGAAGTCCTTGCCATGGCAACCAGACAAGAGGAATTAAGTGTGTCCAAATGGGGGCATAAGAGGTCAAACTCTCACTCTTCGCTGACGATATGATATTATATGTAGAGAATCCCAGGATTCAGCCAAGAGACTCCTGGAATTGATAGACAAATTCAATAAAATCTCAGGATACAAAACCCATGCACACAAATCAGTAGCATTCATATACACCAATAGTAGTCAAACCAAAAATCAAATCAAAGACCCAACACCTTTTGCAATAGCATCAAAGAAAATGAAATATTTAGGAATATGTTTAATGAAGGACGTGAGAGACCTATATAGGGAGAACTATGAAACACTGAGAAAAGAAATTGCAGAAAATGTAAACAGATGGAAAAAGCCTTCCATGCTCATGGATTGGCAGAATCAATATTGTTCAAATGTCCATACCACCTAAAGTGATCTACAGAATTAATGCAATGCCTATGAAAATACCATCATCGGTTTTCACAGATCTAGAAAGAATAATTCAACGCTTTGTACGGAAGCAGAGAAGACCTCGTATAGCCAACGCAATCTAAAGCAAAAAGAACAAATTGGGAGGCATCAATTTACGAGAATTTAAGCTTTGCTACAAGGCTATAGTAACCAAAACAGCATGGAATTGGCACAAGAACAGAGATATAGACCTTTGTAACAGGACTGAGAACCCAGATATAAAACCATCTTCATACTGTCATCTAGTCTTTGACAAAGCAGACAAAAATATCAATTGGAGAAAAGAAACCCTATTCAATAAATGGCGCTAGGAAAACTGGACAACTGCATGCAGAAGATTGAAACTGGATCCCCACCTCTCACCTCTCACAAAAATCAACTCATGATGGATAAAAGACTTAAACCTAAGGTGTGAAAGCTTAAGAATTCTAGAAGAAAATGTTGGGAAAACTCTTATAGACATCGGCCTAGACAAAGAATTTATGAACAAGAACCCCCAGAGCAATCACAGCAGCAACAAAAATAAATAAATGGGAACTTATCAAATTAAAAAGCTTCTGCACAGCCAAGGAAACTATCATTAGAGTGAATAGATAGCCTATAGAATGGGAGAAAATATTTGCATGCTACACATCCGATAAGGGGCTGATAACAAGAATCTACATAGAACTTAAGAAAATTAACAAGAAAAAATAAAACAACTCCATGAAAAAGTGGGCAAAGGACATGAAATGAAACCTTTCAAAAGAAGACAGAATAATGGCCAGCAAACACGTAAAAAAAATGCTCAACATCTCTAATCATTAGGGAAATGCAAATGAAAACCGCAATGAGATATCAACTAACTCCAGTGAGAATGGCCTTTAACAAAAAGTCCCAAAACAGAAAATGCTGGCATGAATGTGGATAGATAGGAACACTCTTACACTGCTGGTGGGACTGTAAATTAGTACAAGCCCTGTGGAAAGTAATTTGGAGATATCTGAAGGAGCTAAAAATAGAAATACCATTTGATCCAGCAACCCCACTACTAGGCATCTACCCAAAGGAAAAAAGGACATTCTGTAATAAAGACATCTGCACTTGAATGTTTATGGCCGAAAAATTCACTACTGCAAGGATGTGGAAACAACCCAAGTGCCCTTCAATACGTGAGTGGATTAATAAAATGTGGCATTTGTATACCATGGAATACTACTCAACTATAAAAAAAACAATGGTGAACTAGCACCACTTATATTATCCTTTTTTTTTTTTTAGTTTATCTATTTTTTAATTTTTTTAATTTCAGCATATTATGGGGGTACAAATGTTTCGATTACCCTAAAATATTGCCCTTGCCCCAACCGAGTCAGAGCTTCAAGCATGTCTGTCCCCCAGACGGTGTGCACCACACCCATTAGGTGTGTGTATACCCATCCTCTCCTCTCCCCTCCCACTTGCCTGACACCCAATGAATGTTGCTTCCATATAAGCACATAAGTGATGATCAATTAGTACCAATTTAATGGTGAGTAGATGTGGTGCTTGTTTTTCCATTCTTGTGATACTTCACTTAGTAGAATGGGTTCCAGCTCCATCTAGGATAATACAAGAGGTGCTAGTTCACCATATATTTTTATGTCTGAGTAGAACTCCATGGTATACATATACCACATTTTATTCATCCTCTCATGTGTTGATGGGCACTTGGGTTGTTTCCACATCTTTGCAATTGTGAATTGTGTTGCCATAAACATTATAGTGCAGATGTCTTTATTATAGAATGTCTTTTGTTCCTTTGGGCAGATGCCCAGTAATGCAATTGCTGGATCAAATGGTAGTTCTATTCGTAGTTCTTTGAAGTATCTCCATATTGCTTTCTACAGAGGTTGTACTGGTTTGCAGCCCCACCAGCAGTGTATGAGAGTTCCTATCTCTCTGCATTCACTCCAACAGAAGCTCCCCGTTTTAAATGGCTGCAAAGCCTTTTCACCGCCTACAGTGGGCCATGTGCTGAGCAATTAGCCCTCGTCATCTGCCTTCATGCTAATGGCCATCTACGGCAAGCCAAATACGGTTTGCATGTCTCAGAAAATTAAGACACTTGCCCAGGGAATCAGAGGTAGTAAGTTACAGAGAAGCTGTCCAGAACAGGAACAGAGAACAATGGCTATAGAATGCCTCTCAAGCAAGTGATAAGAATCCAGTAATAAACCTTTGTCAAAGTTCAGATATGGCCTGGATGCCTGACTCCATTGGCCCCCTAGCTGATGGGGAACATTGGCCAGGTATATGGTGTCTTCCCTCAGCCCAGCTCTCTATGAGAGAGTGTGTGAATTAAGGTAGCCATGGTCCCAGGAATCTGGGAGTACATGGGAAAGAAATTACTGCTGCTAGAGGTTCTCTGAGATGTCCCCCTCCAGAAATCAGGGAATAAATATATAGGGCTGGTTCACCCTGCCATCCTAACTCCCTCAGAGACATTCTAGGTTTCAGTGAGAAGTACCTGATGTGGGTGGAGGGGGCTGGGGTGTGGGGAAAGAGACATTACAGGAGGGAAAGGTGTGTTAACTGCTCTCAAGAAAGAGGGAGGACTTACACGGAGTGTAAGATTATCTTGGCTTTTCTATATACATCATCATTTTTCCATAGCTTGATCTGCTGCAGAAAGAGGTGAAAACCATGGTTTGAGTCTTTCTAGGATTCTTGTCAGTCCATGTTTGGATGACATAAACGAGCCTTAAATTCTACGAGAAAGCTACCAGAGCTCAATTTCTGCAGCATGGATTTGCCTTTGCTGGGCTGAAAAAGAGCAATGCACACTGTCGAGTGTGATATGAGCCCCTATGACCCTCTTGCAAAGAATAATTTGTTATGGGGCCAGATTCCCCTTTTTCATTTTCCCTAAAATGTCTTTACTTCTCAGCTGGTTTAAGTTGTATTGCTTCCATCTGTTCCTGAGGAATTTTCTTAGGCCTATGAATAATAGCTCTTGATAAGCTCACCACTCACTCTCTCATTTTTATAAGTAAGTTGTGCTAATATAGAGAGACTTCTGAACATGGCCTGCTTTTTCTGGCACGTTGTTCTAACATTCTCTTCCAGACTGTCTTTCCTTGGCTTTACTTTCTTCCACACTCATGTGGCTCAAATGCCTTGTTTAAGTCACACAGGAAAATGTTGCAAGTGGGAGTTTAACCCAGTTGGCTACACTGTGCATCATACTGCTGTCTGAGAAACGAATAGAGTGAGCACCTCACCCTTTAGGAAAAGCACATGCTGGCATTGGTGTTATCTGGTGTATGAGAAATCCTGAGTTCCAGGGAAGGATTGGCAATGGCCTGTTGTCAGACATTGTGCTCTTACACTAATCTGCTGAAAAGAATGATTTTTACACTATGGAATGATAAGATATTAGGAATCATTAGGAATTCTGTGCGTCTGACTGTTTATTGGCACATATGGAGTGACTAGGAGGAACAACAACTTAGTGAGTCATAATTATTTGCTATGGTAAGAGTAGCATGAATTCATGTCCCCCCAGTTCATAGGTTGAAATCCTAATCAACAGGGTGATAGTACTAGGAGGTGGGTCTTGTGGTAGGCAATCAGGCCATGTGAGTAGAACCCCCACGAATGGGATAGGTGCCCTTATAAAGACCCCCGAGAGAGCTCCTTTGCCCCTCCCACCATGTGAAGACACAACAAGAAGGTACCATCTATGAGCCAGAAATCTAGCCCTTACCAGAAACTAATTTTGCTGGCACTTTTATCTTGTACATCTCAGCCTCCAGAAATGTGAGAAATAAATTTCTGCTTTTTATTAGCTACCCGGTGTATAGCATTTTTTATAGCTGCCCAAAGGGATGAAGACACCATTCCTGAAGCCTGATAGCATATATGGGAATACAGCTTGAATATTATCCAAGTGTATTTTCTGATAACTTGAACCACTCTTCTATTGACGAAACACTGCTCAGTAGTGGAAATGGTTACATGCATCGCTTTTATAATTCTTGAGACACAGTATGTTTTAGATGAGATTAATATCGAAACCATCAGACTTTGAATAAAGCAGATAACCCTCCATGAAGGGTTCCAATCAGTTGAAGACCTTAAGAGTAAAAGACAGGTCCCCTGAAGAAGAGTGAATTCTGCCAGCAGATGGCCTTCATACTTGAGCTGCAATATCCTGTCAATACAGAGTAACTTCAGCTGTGCCTTTTGAATCCTCATGGGCAAGACTGGGGATCCAGAAACTTCCCAGGACAGGTTTCAGACTAAGCTGTATAGCTCCTACTACTTGTCAATACCTAAGAGGGTGTAGGCACTCAGACTTTATCTGTTATTATACTCTCCTGTTTATCTGTGAGAAGCCGTTGACCATTTGCCAATTTGATGTTCTCAAAGGGACACTTACACTGCCTAAAAGGGACATTATTGGGACTCTCTTAAAAGAGGGTATCGCAGACACAGCAGAGAGGGACTGTATAGTATTTGAGCAACTGAATTGGTGGAAGGATAAGGTCTGAGTTGCTTTTATCACCCTCAGTGGGCTCCTTGGTCTGAGGTCTGTTCTCACAGATTCAGTGTCCTTAGATCCTGGCATCTGCAGTCCAGGTCAGATGGTGGTAAGTCTGGGGATGCGGGCCATATTTCCAGAACCTTGGATCTTTTCTATGTGAGCACACATTCCAAGGCCAGTGTGTGGTGCTAAGTTTGGGTGCCTTCTTTCCAGAGAAAAACAAGCTTGATAAGGCCCTTACTGCTCACAATATCATATTTGTGGTTGCTCTCTAAGGTAGACTGCATTTTACAGATTTATGGAAATGTTCAAACGTGTGAAAGTGGAAAAATATGTGTACTCCCATAATACTTTGAAATAAAAATTTCATCAAATTATAATTCTCAAGACAGTGTTTTGTAAATGTTATTTAATCACATAAGTGACATTTTATATTTCATTATTTATAAATATTGTCTTACAATTTGAAAATATATCCTGTTTTGCAATAAAGAATTTTGTCAACAGCTAAAAAAAAAAAAAAACTCTTCTGCTAAAAATAGAAAATAAATAAAGTAAATCCATATCATCAAGATGCAACTCTTTGAAAAGATTAATACAATTTCAAACGTCTAGCTAAGCTAACTGGAAAAAAAAAGAGAATACACAAATACTAATATCGGAAATGAAATGGGATCATCACCAATGATCCCATGGACATTAAAAGGATAATAGGTAAACAACTCTAAGCCCACAAATTTGATAGCCTAGATGAAATGAAGCAATTCCTAAAAGACACAATGTATAGAAACTCACATAAGAAGACACAGATGACCTGAATAGCTTATATCTATTTACTAAAATGAATCCATATTTAATAATCCCCCAAAACAGAAATCACAAAGCGCCGCTGGGTTCAGTGGTAAATTCCACCAAACATTTAAATTAGAAATCATGCTAATTCTCTAGAATCTCTTCTAGGAAATTGAATTACAGGGAATTCTTCCTAACTCATTCCATGAGGCTAGCATTAACCTAATATCAAAACCAGACAAAGACAATATAAGAAAGGAAAACTATAGACCAATATCTCTCGTGAACATGGATGTAAAAATTCTCCATGTTAGCAAATGGAATCCAACAATGTTATAAAAAGCAGTATACAATATGATCAAGTGGGATTAATTACATTTGTCAAAACCTGTAAAATGTGCAACGCAATGAGTAAAGCCTAAATAAATTGTGGACTTCAGTTAATAAGAATGTATAAATATTGGCTCATCAATGGTAATAAACACTCCACATTAGTGCAAGATGCCAACAATAGGGGCGACTGTGGAGGTGGGCATATGTGAACTGTCTGTACTTTCCACTCAATTTTTCTGTAAATCTAAAACTGTTGGAAAAATCATCTATGAAAGTAAAAAATTAAGTTGGGTATGTAGATTAAGTGAACAGTTGACAAATAACCTAAGACTTTGACTACAATGTAACAAGTCTGTGTGTGTCAGGTGATTAACAGAGTTATCCAACAATGTGCTCATAATGTTCCCAGTCCCCTCACATTCTTCGTAGATGCTGTGGGGCCCCTGCTGCATCCTGTACACCTGTCTAATCACCTCCCCAAAGCTCAGAGCAGTGAGTTCTTCTCTGAGACTGTTGAATTATATAAAATGTGATTTGCCAAAGAGAAGAACTCACTAAGTTGAATATGGTTGGATTCCCTCCAAACAGAATGCAGCAAAGTCTGCATCTTCACCATTACACTGGGCAAATTTGGCAAGTAAATGAGAATTGCAAACTCCTCTACAGAATAATAGTAATGAGACAAATAGTGATCCCTAACACTTGTAAACTGATGAATAGTTAAAGTGTGACTTCATACCCATGAATATGATCCTAGAGCCATTCTGTGAGGGAGTAGAACAAGTATAAGTATCTTCCTCAGAGATGCAGAAACCAAGACTCATTGGACTAACATGACTTGCTCAAGGTCTTGCTGGTCCATAGGAAAAACAGACACCCAGTGGGTGGCCTTTTGATTCTTAATCGAGAATGCTTTCCATTTGATGACAGCAAATCTTAGCACTTAATGGTAGAAGAAGTGAACACAAAGGCTTCCTAAAACACCCATGTTTGCCAAGGCTGCCATAACAAAGTACCGCAGAGTGGTTCAAACAACATAAATTTATTCCATAACACTACGCTACCCATAATGTCATAGTTCTGGACTGAGTCCACTCTGGTGTGGCTCCCTGAAACTCCTACAATAGGCCTGCAAGTCTGTTTTGTCTTCACTTGCATCTGACAGACATGTAGAGGCCACAGCTTTCTTGCACTGGGATTCTTGGTGTCTGACTCCCATTTAGCTGTCCCTGCCCTACAATCTGGACTTAACAGAAGTAGAGGCAAGACTATAACACACTTCCTACTGACTACAGGGAAATATAAGAAAGAATTGGAGACTTAAAAGGATAAATGTGAAAGTAGGGGCTCTGAGGAGATGCAAAGGAGAGGGGACCAAGGTGTATGACATAAAACAGAAATATTTTCAGCTTTATTACAAATTGTTCAGAGGCTAATTAGAAAAGCATAAATATGTGCAATCATTTATACACTGAATATTCAATAAGCACCTTTTGTAAGCCAGGCACTGGGTGTGGGGCAATGAACCAAATGTGATGTCTTCCATCTGGGACCTCACAATAGCCTGAGAAGTCCCAACAAATGAATAATAAGTCGAATTCAGTTCCTTAAGTGTGTCAATAGTCTTGTCACCCATTAATATACTGTCTTGAATTAGGTAGAAAGTTTTATAAAGTTTAATCTGAAAAATAACGGCCTCCACAGATAATTTTAAAATCAGAGAAGGTGAAACTTGTTGTTTTGGATTTTGTGCTAGAGGAGCCTGGCAAGTGCTGAGTGTCCAGTTCTTTTAAATATTTTCCAGGTTCGTAATGTAAGCCAGGTTCTGGGCCAAGTGCTACAGGTGAATACAGTGAAATCGCTCACCACAAAAGAGCCTACAGTAAAATGGAAGCAGACATGTAAACTAGAAAATACAGGTTATAAGAAGTGGCATAAGAGAGTTGACCACTGAATGCTATTCGAGCAGAGGGAACTATTTAAAGCAACCTTGTGAGAAGGAAAGGACTTTTCAAAACACATGATGAACTTCCAACTGAGTGTGAAGAGCGGAAAGGAATTTACTACGTTTCATAAAAGAGGGGATAGATGGGAAAGGACATTTAGAAGGAAGAATAGTACTTGAACAAGGTACATATTGTCAAGATAGTGTTATTAAGCATGTTGATATGTCCAGAAATTAGATAAATATGTGGAATAAGATGATGCTAGAGAAGTGGGCAGAGGCCAGTTTGTGAAAGACCTTGTGTCCTAAACCAAGGCATTTGAAATTCATGCTGAAGCTGAAAGCATTGGAGAGCTCCTGAAGAATTTTCAACCAAGAACATTTTCGTAACCGCAGCTTGTTCTACTCTAAAAGCAGTGTACATGATGGACCGAAAGGGACAAGAGTGGAGGTAAGAAAGTGAGGAGGCTAGAGGGACACATGCTGTTTGTCCAACATCACAGCCATCAAGGTACCAACTCTCTCCCATTCTAATATGCTGCTCAGGCCACACAGGTGGGGCTCATGTGCCCTCTTCTAACCTCAGGAGTGTGGACACGTGACCTCAGGCCTGCATAATCAAAATACCTCTTTATCATTTTATCCCCTGCCCACTTGGGCCACAGTGATGGATTTGGGGTTGGGCAGGCATCTTTTGCTATTTTAAGAAAATAGCTTTTGCTGAACTATCAAGAAAGATTCTTTGGAATGGCTAGCTGAAGGTCTTGTGTAGGCTCAGGGCTGCAAGTGGCTGTCTTCCTACTATGAGAAGCTGCCTGTTAGAGACAAAGGGTGGGTAAACACAGTCCTGGTGAATTCATATGAACCTTTGCATCCAGAAAGCCTGGACAAAATTCTACTCTTGTGACTTCTCAGTTACATAATCCGATAAATTCTTTCTCTTCCTCCTACTCTTCCTTTTCTGTCTTTCTTTTTTCTTTCTTTTATTTTTTTATCGTTTCAGCTAGTTGGAGTTGTGTTTCTTACACTGAAAACCCAAAGTCCTGATTCATACAAGGTCCACTATAGTAATCCAGCTGGACAAGTAGACAAAGTTTCTTTTCGTTTCTTTTCTAAATAACTGGCTGAAAGATGACGTTCCAAATGTTTACAGAACACGTACTGTCGCCAATCACTGTGTCAGGCATGTTCACATGTGTGTCTTCGTTGATCCTAATAGCAGCCCTGAGAGGCAGAAACTATTATCCCCATTTTACAAATCTGAGAACAGGCTTAGAAAGGTCTCTTGGTGGCAAAAATATCTGAAGGCATCTATTCCAAAAAAGTGAACACTGGCCATTTCTGGGCAATTTGGTACCAAAGGAGTTTTGTTTAATATTTAAATTTAATGTGAAACACGTAATTTTCATTACAAATTAAAATTTTATAAAATACTAAATAAATATATGGAAGTTTTGGCCGGCATCATAAACCAAGATGGCACAGATATAAATCCCAGTCTTCCCAAGTCCCTTGACACCACATTATCTTTTCTTAAGAGATAGTCACTTAGGCCAGCGGGGAATTGAGGGAACCCATTAACATCAGAAAGTAGTTTTCATCTGGCCTGGCTCTGACTAGGGCCACCACTCCAAGCCACATGCCTTACTTTGTTCTGATATCAGATGTGCGCCAAGGCTAAGAGGCCACAGGGCGCCCCTTGTCATTCTTAGTAAGTCAGTTCTGCAAAGTCTTCAGACCTTTCTTGCAGAGCATTCAGGTATATAGGGTTGTGACTGAGCAACCACAAGAATGGGCCTCCCTTTAGGCCCTGGAGCAGTATGGCACCAATCTGAAAGCCTGAAGTTCACATAATGAAAGTCAAAAGAGTCTATTCACCACTGCCATGTGCGTTCTAGAAAGAGACAGATACCTGGATGATGGCCCAGACTGCCTCCCTCATCATTTCATTCTATATGCCTGTATTGAGAGGATCAGCAGGAGGAGAGATATCAAGTGCTTGCAAGGTCTCTAGGTCTGTACTGGCATTCAGGCCTTCCTCTGCTGCTGGGAATTCCTTGACAGAAGACATTGCAGTGGTGGGTACTCAGGAGAGAAGCAACTACAATGGGGGCATTTCTCCTAGGGTAAATATTGAATCCTCTCTTCCTGTTCTAGAGTAAATTTCCCTGAGCCCTGGGGCTTGGTTGTTCATGCAGACAGAATGGTAACCACTGAAACTCTCCCTAACTCAGTAATTCTCTTTGAGCTCCCTTTAGAGTACCTAAATGCTCTTATTTTCCATCTCTCCTGAGAAAGAATGAAGAATGAGAGTAGGACTCATGGCTATCATATATTTGCCAAGGACCTTACACCTGAAGAATTTAGATGACTGAGGGTGGGGAAGATCTGAGTGATCAGATAAATACAGATAGACAGCTACAGATATCGGACAGCTATATTTTTATTCTTTTATTTATAACATACTCATTATTATCCAAAAAGAGAACATATCACTCTTGAAATACTTGAAACATGAACGCCAACCTAGAAAGACAATCTGGAAACAGGTACACATACCATTTAAATTTAAATACAAAAAATAACAAAATAAAATAAAATATTCATTATGTAACAGTCTTGTGCTAGGCACTGAAGACACAGTGCTGAATAAGAGACACAGCTTAGATTCCTTTCTGTGAAGCATGACATGTACCCCTCCAAAATTTTCTGTTGGGGACAGATTTCTATGATTGGGTGCCTTATAATTTTGTATTCTTTCCTCACTTATAGGGCCAAGCTCCACTTTCCTCAAACTAGAGACACTGGACACACTTCCCTTCTCCTGTGGAGTTTCTGGTGTCTAAGAAGGCTTGACCGCCTGCTAAAGTTTCTCTTGCATGTGCTACAACTATAAGGCTGCTCACCTGTGTGGGTCCTCTGGTGTTTAATAAGGTGGGAGTTCTGAACGAATCTTTTCCCACATTCGTGACATTTAAAGGGCCGCTCTCCTGTGTGAATTCTTTGGTGTGTGTGTAGATTTGTAATACGACTAAAGCTTTTCCCACACCATGAGCATCTATGTGGTTTTATTCCTTCGTGTCCCATGATGTGCTTATTAAGATCTGAACTCCATCTAAACCTCCTATCACACTGTTGACATTCATAGGGTTTCTCTTCAGTGTGAATTCTCTGGTGCTTAATAAGATCAGAGCTAACCCTGAAGCTTTTCCCACATTCCTGACATGTAAAAGGTTTCTCTCCTATGTGGCCTTTCCCACGAAGATCTGTAAGTTTCGGAAGCTCTTCATTACAAGTTGAAAGTTTCTTTCTTGTCTTCCTTGGAAAAGCTCGACACCATTTCTGAACCCTGTGTGTATCACCATGAGTTCCCTTGTTCACTGGTTTCTGGGTAACTTCCATTCTGGTCTCTTCTGATACTTTGCAGCCTGGTATTTGTATTTCTGATGCAGGGACAGTTATGGGCTGATCGTTTCCAGTGTGTTTTTTGAGCATTAACCCTGTTAGAATAAACAGAATAATCAGCCATCTGTATCTCAGTACAAGAGAACTACACACATGGAGAGAAAAGTCAGTGATGATTGCTTTCAAAAAAATACAGGAACAAGTGATTCTAGTCCATTTCTCCTTGATCCTCCCCAATAGGCATAACAACAAACCCACTAAATAATGCTAGAGATAACACAAAGAAAACTCTTAAAAAGGGTTAAGAAAAAGACTAACTGGTTTTGAACCACCGAACTAGAAGAATAATGTAGCAGGCTGCCTTACATCCCCATATCCAACAGAAAAAGGCAACCCAGGGCCAAGGTTTTCCCACCCTCAACCTATCAACAGAAGGCTGCCTGGGTAGGTTTATTCCTTCCCCAGCATGAATGGGAAACCTGACAACATCAAGCAAACCAGACATCACTGGCAAAGGGGATCAGCCTGGAGTCCTGCCAACAGTAAGTGGCAAGGAGAAGAACTTGCCTTCCATACGGGGCTAGAGACTCTCCTCAACCCCAGCTGAAAGATACCAAGGTGTCCAAGCAGAACTGGCAATAGGGACCCCGCCACATCAAGAGGAATGCATGGGAAACCTCTTTAATACTGTAGATATGAGAATCCCTCCACTCAAGAGGAGACACCAAAGTGTGCAGGGAGAACTCGCAAGAGGGAAACAGCCACAACAAGCGGCCCGGACGACGAAGTCTCTTAATACCCGTGGGTCTGAGACGCTCCTTCCCCACTGAGATACACCCTAGCCTAAGAAAATGCCTTCCACATCCTCAGGCAGCAGCAGCAGGGACACATGGGAGCACCAGAAGTAACAGATAAACCAAGGAGACCAAAATAACACCATAAAGGCTCTGAAAATTATCACTGGAAGCATACCGTACAAAAGTAGGAAAGAACCTCTATGCTAAACTAAAACAGGGTGACAGCCTGCTAAAGTAAAATATTATTTAAATAGGACCCAGACTCTCCTAACATAATAGACAAGATGATCAAGTAAGCAATGGAAATATGACAAGAATGTAATCAAACTAAAAATCAAAACCAGAAAACCTAAAAACGTGGAAATGAAACAAAATATTTCTAAATAACCCAAGGTTCAAACAGAAAGTCTCAAAGGATATTTAAAAATAGAGTTGAATGAAAATAAAATTACAATATATCAAAATATATGGAATTCAAGTTGAAGAAGTACTCAGAGGGAAACTTACAGCTCTAAATGTTAACAATAGAAAAGAGGAAAGGCCTCAAATCAATAATCTAAGCTCCTACCTCAAGAAACCAGAAAAAAAGGGAAAATAAGGCCAAAGCAGAATGGAAAAGGAAATACCTATGAAGGCAGAAAGCATAATCAATAAAAAGCTTGTTCTTCAAAAAATTAATAAAACTGATAAAACTCTATCAAGATTGACAAAAATAAAAAGAAGACACAGATCACCAATATCCAGAAGGAAATAGACTATATCACTACACATTCTACAACAACTAAAAAGATAAGGGAATACCAAGAGCTTTATGTTCATGAATTTTAAAAGTTAGGGAAAATGGAACAATTCCTGGAAAACCACAAACTACCAGAATTCAACCAACATCAAACAGATAACCCAAACCCGAATAGCACTGTGACCATTAAAGAAACTGAATTCATAATTTTAAAGCTTCCCCAAAAGAAATCTCCAGATCCAGACGGTGTCACTGGAGGATTCTACCAAATATTTAAAGAATTAACAATTGTATGCAATCTGTTCCAGAAAAGAGGAGGAAATGCTACCCAACTCATTTTATAAGGACAGTATTACCCTGATACCAAAACCGTACAAAGGCAGTACTAAATTAAAAAAAAAGAAAAAGAAAAAGAAAAAAACAAAAAGAACAAGCTAACATTTCCCAAGAATTTAAATGCAAAAATTGTCAACAAAATATTGGCAAACTCAATGCAACAATGTATAAGAAGAATGATATACTGTGACCAAATGGGATTCATTGCAGGTATGCAAAGATGGTTCAACATTTGAAAATCAATCAACATAACCCACCTTACCAACAAACTAAAGAGAAAAGATCATATGTTTCCATCAACTGACACAGAAAATGTAATTGACAAAATCCCACATCCATTTATGATTTAAAAAAAAAACACTCATAAAGTTAGGAATTACATCAACTTGATAAAGAATATCAGCAAAAACCCCCTAATAGGTAATGGTGAAAGGCTGGATGTTTTCATGCTAAAATTGGGAACAAGACAAGGATGTCTGCTGTCACCACTCTTATTCAACATAGTGTTAGAAGTTGGATCTAATGCAATAAGGCAAGACAAAGAAATAGAAGGCATTGTAGATGATATGGATTGCCTATGTAGAAAATCTCAAGGAATCTACAAAAAAAAAAAAAAAAAAACTCTGAGAACTAAGAAGTGAATTCAGTACAGTCACAGGATAAAAGATTAAAACACAAAATCAACGGCATTCCTGTCTAAAAACAATGAACATGCAGAAATCAAAATTAAAATAATACCATTTATAATTGCTCCAATGCAAATGAAAAGCTAGGGCATATATTTAACAAAACATATAGAGTATACGTATGCTGAAAACTACAAAAAGTTACTGGAAGAAATCAAAGAAGACCTAACTTAATAGAGACATACTGTGTTTGCGGATTGGAAGAATC
The DNA here is from genome assembly GCA_963574885.1 of Lepilemur ruficaudatus. Lineage (NCBI taxonomy): Eukaryota > Metazoa > Chordata > Mammalia > Primates > Lepilemuridae > Lepilemur > Lepilemur ruficaudatus. The sequence continues at coordinate 25,425 of CAUYRT010023051.1, forward strand.
AACATTTGATAGTAAAGATGTCAATCCTCCTCAAACTGATGTATAGCTTTAATGTAATTTCTGGCAAAATCTCAACAAAGCTTATTGTAGACATAGATAAGCTTACACTAAAATTTACATGGAAAGTCGTAGGCCCTAGAATAGCAGCAGGAATACTGACAAAGAATAAAGTGAGAAGAATCACTCTACCTGATAGATATTAAGGCTAGCTATACAGCTACAGTAATCAAAACAGTGCAATATTGGCAGAGGGATAGACACAGCTCGGTTGAACAAAATGGATGTACACAAATGTGCCCAACTGATCGTGGATGAAAAAGCACAAAAGCAATTCAATGGAGGAAGGACAGCCTTTTCAACAAATGATGCTGATGTAATTGGACCTCCATAGGCAAAAAAACAAAAACCAAAACCAATAAAACAAAACAAAACAAAAAAATCCCCTAAACCTCACACTTCATATAATAATTAACTCAAAATGAATCAGAGACTTAAATGTGAAACATTAAATTATAAAAGTTTTAGGAGAAAACATAGCAGAAAATTTTAGGGATAGAGAGGTAAGCTAGTTGGAGTTCTAGACTTGAAACCAAAAACACAATCTATAAGAGGACAAAAGGGAAAATCAGTCCTCATCAAAATTAAAATCTTTTACTTTGTGGAAGCCCATGGGAAGAATATAAAGATGATATACAGACTGGGAAAAATATTTGCAAATCTAGAATATGTAAAGAATTCTCAAAACTCAACAATAAAGCAAACAATCTCATTAAAACACGGGCAAAAGACATTTCACTGAGGATACAGCGATGGCAAAGAAGCACGTGAAAAGATGCAAAACATTATTAGCCATTAAAGAAATGCAAATCAAAACCACAATGAAATATCACCACACACCACTCAAAATGGCTAAAATTAAAAAAGTACTGACAGTAACCACCGGCAAGGATGTGGAGAAACTGGGTCTTTCATACATTACTGGTGGCAATGTAAAATGATACAGCCACTGTGGAAAACAGTTTGGCACTTTTTTATAAAATTAAATATGTATTGATAATTACCATATGAACCAGCAATTGCACCCTTGAGACATTTGCCCCAGAGAAATGGAAATTTATCTCTACACGAAAACCTGTACACAAATGTTCATGGCACCTTTATTCATAATAGCCAAAAACTGGAGACAGCAAAGATATCATTCCTTGGGTGAATGGTTAAACAAATGGTGGCATATCAATACCAAGGGCTGCTGCTTAGCAGTAAAGAGGAATGAACTATTGATACATGCAACAATTTGGATGCATTTCCAGGGAATTTCTCTGAATGAAAAAAGCTAACCCCAAAAAGGTACATACTTTATAATTCCATTCACATAACATTTTTCAAATGACAAAATTTTAAGAATGCAGAACAGATTAGTGGTTGGCATGGGTTCGCGGGGTGTGGGAGGGAAGTGTGTATGGTTTTAAAAGGGCAACAGGAGGGATCCTTGTGCTAATGTAACTGTCAAGTATACTTTGGCTGTGGTGCTGAATACACAAACCTGCACATTAGATAAAATTGTACAGAACTAAAACACACACACACACACACACACACACACACACACACACAAATGAATACAAGTGAAACTGGAGAAACCTGAATAAGATCAGTGGATTCTATCAATATCCTGGTTGTGATATCATACAATACTCTTGCAAAGTTATCACTGTGGGAAACTGCGTAAAGTGTACATGGGTTCTCTTTGTATTACATTTTAAATCTGCATGTGAATCTAAAATTATCTCAATAAAAACTTCAACTGAAAAAACATAGGAGCAGAATCTTAAAATATTAAGCCCCCGTAAAAGTTTCTAGAAGGAATGTTTCTCCTCTTCCCATGTATATACTTACCTGTGGGAGACTCTCTAAGACTATCCCTGAACTCTTGGGGACCTTGGATCTATGGTTCCTCCCCTTTCTCTAAACATATCACTTTAAGTTCAGGATGCAATAATAATGCTCTGAGAATAAAACCATGAGGTCATGGACTGTCATCTTAATTCCAGAATACCGTCAGGTAGAATGAATGACACTTATACTTTTTTTTTTAATCCAAATGTTTAAATGGGCAGAATCTTGGATCCAATATCTTCTTTATACTCTACTGTGGATGTGGGTAGAAATGCAATGAGGAAGCTAAGAAGTAAATGTAAGGCAGATAGATGAAAACAACATAGGGAATGGGAATCCCGTCATACTGAAATAGACTTGGTTAGACCCGATAGTGGCTTAGACAAGGATGGTGAAAGTGGAAGAGCTTGAGACATGGTTGGATTCAGGATATAGTTTGAAGATAGAGCTAAGAGAACTTGCCAATGGATCAGCTGTGGAGTATAACAGGAACATTGGAGTAAAGGATGACTGACAGGTTTTTGGCCTCGGCAGTTGGGTAAATGGTGGTTGGTGCCTTTTACTGAGATGGAAAAGATATGACAAGAGAAGGGTTGTAGGGTGGAGGAAAGGGTATGATAGATCAAGAATTCTATTTAGAATATAGAAGTGAGACACGTATATTTATAAAAAGCTCCCCTGGTGGTCTAGGTAAGCCTTTTCTTTCTCCCGCACCAACAAGTTGAGAATCAACCAGCTATTAGAACACTGGGACTCTCTCACAGGGTCCATTTTCCGTAAACCGAGGACATAACATGTTGCTCAACTTCTACACAGAGGGAAGGAATATTTACCTACAGAGATGGCATTCTCACAGATATCCTGCATAACATTAATGTAGAGAGTCTTCTGAGAAGTATCCAATAATCGCCATTCTTCCTCAGAAAAATACACAGCCACATCTTCAAACGTCAAACTCTAGAGAAGAGAATGGGCTGTACTTTAGTACTTGCCACCATAGAAGTTGTCCTACTACCCATCTCTGAATTACACAGTAGGTCAGGGGCAGAAGAAGTTAACAGCACAAGATTTAGGGGAAAAAAGCGAGATGGCAGAAAGGAAGAAGCAAAGAGGATCGGTAAACAGCCTAGGAGGTGCCCAATTCCCACTGTGCCAAGCCCAGTTGGCTAGAAGACAGCTGGGGCTAGCACGCCTCAAGGCACCTGCTGGACACTATGGGTCCTAGTCAGCAGGGGCAAGCAGACACAAGGCCATGTTCAGGTTGCCTGAAAAAGCTGGAAAGTACAGCTCACCTGGGACTTGGGCAAGACGAGCTCAGATGCCATCTTCTGGTCTTTGGTGCTTTTCTGCTCAGAAGGGGCTAAAATCTGTTGAGCATGCACAGCTGTAAGTGGAAAAAAGCCAGATAAAATTTCTCTTTCCTGTTTACAAACATCCTGAGCTGATTTCTGAAATACATCAGGATGCCTTCAATAAAGATAGGTCGCCTTGACAAGCGTGTGTGGGCTCCCCAGAAGTGGCCTTCTCGTTGTAAATAAGAACCAAATATCCACCACTCATAGAAGTGGTTCCCCAGTTAGTTCACTATTTCTCCAGATTTCATGAGAGAAATCAGGAAAAGGAAATATATTAATTTTTCCTCTCATAAAATAAACTGTTTACTGAGCTGGGCAAAAATTAAAGGTCTGAAAATGAAGGACTTAGGTCCCCAGCGTACAGTAGGAAATGTGGAAGATCTTTGTCTTTTATTATTTTTTTCCTGGTGTACAATTTTCTTCACATTCTGCTACTGACAGCTCAAGTCTGACCCCAATTTCTCCTGCAACCCGTGAAAGTGAGGTGGCCCCACCTGTCCCTGCTCCATCTTCTTCTCTCCTTTCAAATTTCAAAGGAGCAGATCCACAGTGTGACCATCAGGGTCCTGTGGTTTGGATATTTCTGTCCCCCAGGCCAACCCCCACCTTCACCGACCTTTGACCTACGGTACTCCCACCTGGGAGACATCACAGCTGCTAGCATGGCTGCATACCTGGAAATTTCCCATGACATTCTAGCTGAACCAATTACTATCACAGCTCCCAGGAGAAAAGAATTACGATGAAGCTCCTTACCTCTTTCATATACGGGCTGGGTTTCTCTGTGAGTATTTCTGCCCAGCTGTTGTTGTAGTACCTGGCATGTATTCCAACATCCTTTCTGGAACATACCCATTGGTTGGGGCTCTCCTGGCTTCCGCTTGAAGCCTGGGGCCACTGCTGTTCCTCCCACGAGCACTGCTTCCTTTCCCAGCTCATGGGCTGTGACCTAGAAATAATCCCCATCCTCATCAGCACAGAACTTACTTTTGGTTTTCGGGTGATGGTGGAGGGAGGAACAAGAGTAGGGCCAGATTTGGGGAGTACGTGACATAAAGAAAGTAATAAAGAGACTGAAGAGGTACTGTGCCACTATGTTCCCAGAAAGAACTATACTCAGAATCTGGGAAAATTAGGATAAAATGGAAAAGGCTATGACTAATGCCACTATCCCCCCAACCCAGCGGTCCCCATCCCTGTGCACAGAGCCCCGGCTCAAGCTAGTAGGAGGGCTGGGCAGGCTGCCTGTTCCCCTTCACTGGCTTGCTTTATTGGCTTGGGTCCTTGCCTTAGTGGACTTCTATCTTCTAGTTTTCTCTAAAAGATAAGAAATTGAATTTAAAAACTCATTCTTGTCAGCCAGAATTTCCAATCCTTCCCATAGCCAGGGAAGGATTTCATGGGGAAAGAGAATGGATGGAATGGAGAAAAGGATGGGGGAAGAGTAGGGCTCCAACCTCTCTCCACATAATTTGGTTGTAACAAGACATCAAAAATATGTCCTGCCTCGGATTCTTTAAGGTGGGCTCCCGAGAAAAGGAAGTGTGCTGCCATCTCCCAAAGGCATAACTTGGTTCCCCACTCTCCAGCAGGGCCAAGGACAGGCCACAAAGGGAGGACACTGGAGGCTCTTTTCTCCTGGTCCAGGCCCAGAGATGTGCATTCCCACTACAGACCACACTACCCCTCAGCATCCTGATTCCCTCCACTTCTCTGTTGGCATTTGTCTTTTTTCCCTATCTTTGTTTCCATTTTTTTCCTTTTCATTTCTTCTCTTTTATTGCAGTCTCCCTAGAGTTGTTTGATTTATATTTCTGTTTCTCTCCTTTGGTCTCTATAAGCACTGTCCATTTTTTGGACCTTTTCTCCTTTCCCAACTCTTTCTGGCCTTTTATTTTTGTTTCTAAGAACTTAAGTCTTGCTTCCTTGGCCACGCCAGACTAGGCCCACCGCCCTCAATTCACACTGGCTCTAAATTGGGGGAAAATATATTTCTTTTCTCTAATGCCAGGAGAGACTCTGCCAGGAACTCTGAAACCTTTGGCTTGACTATTACCGCATGTCTGGGATTTCGGATCCCACCTAGTTGCCCTAAAGGAACAACAGAAGAATGACTTAATCTATCTTATTCCCTGATAACCTCCCACCCCAATATATCCACCGCTATCCTATTTCATTGTATATGTGAGGAATCTTTTTTCTTACCTCATTCTTTGTTCCATCAGGTTTCCTCTGCAAGCGTTCTACCAGGACCACAGCCTGTTTGACATTCTGGGGATGATGCTTCTGCACCCAGTGCTGGGTCTCCCTGGGCAGCAGGGCCAGGAACTGCTCTAGCACCTGCAGTTCAAAGATCTGCTCTTTCGAGTGGATCTCTGGCCTCGGCCACTGATGGCATAATTTCTGAAGCTGGCTGACAGCCTCGAGCGGTCCAGGTGCTTCATGATAACTGAATCTCCGGAAGTGCCTGCGAGTGCTCTCAGGACCAAGACCCTCTGTCTGTGTGCTGTATTTCTTACTCTTCCTGGAGCTCTCTTTCACAGACCCCTTACTCTCCCACACAGACCCCATCTGGAGGTTCAAGCATGCATCCACCTTCAGCTCTCTCCTCAGCATTTGCCCTAGGAACAGTTTCACTCCTGTGTGTGACACTGACACCCCGCCAGTACCACCTTACACAACTGAGGTCCCATCAAACCAATGAACAGATCTTCTTCCCAAGGGCACTGAGGGAGAGCAGGAAAAAAAAAGTACATGTCAAGAAGAAAGCCTTATGACACACACTTACTTGCTCGTTATTGTCACAGAAAAAATTAGCAGAAAAGTTCCTGTTCTGCTTCCCCTATACAATCAACTGCTAAGTATTAGGATGCTCATAATGATAGATTATTCAGGAGGTATTAATATGTTTCTCTCCTTTTCTTTGCTACTCAACTTTGAAACAAGGCACAGCTCAGAGAAGGTAAATGTCAATCAATGTCTCTCTCTCTCTCTCTCTCTCTCTCTCTCTCTCTGTTTTTGTTTAAAAGTAGAGGAAAGGTTGGTGGGTGAGAAAACTAGCTCCCATTGGCCAAATGGAGCTTTGAGATTGTTTAATACTTAATCTGTGTGTTTCCTGTCCCAGCTTCAAAAACAGGGCATATTTGAGTTTCTCTGAATTTTAAAAGATCATCTGGTTTTTTTCTTAAGTCAGCAGAAAAATAACTTCTATGCCCCTTCATCTTCTCATGAAGATTGAAGCCTTTATTTCGTGGAACATTCCATACTCCCCTTTCCACTGTATTAATACCAGTAGGAGAACCAAGACAGCGAGATCAGAGTAGAAGTAAAGTAATTAGGGAAAAAGTAACCTTATTCCTCTCAGAAAATGTCCCTCCATTAAGCAACCAGAAGGTCAACATTGGTGGTGGTGGTGCTGGCGGGGGAGGATGCACTTCTTTGAAAGGCTTATAAAGGGCACTGTACAGATTTGTACTTGTGCATTAAACTTTTTGTTTAATTTAACTTCAAAAACTTACAGCTGGAGGCCGGGCGCGGTGGCTCACGCCTGTAATCCTAGCACTCTGGGAGGCCGAGGTGGGCGGATCGCTCAAGGTCAGGAGTTCGAAACCAGCCTGAGCAAGAGCGAGACCCCGTCTCTACTATAAATAGAAAGAAAGAAATTA